>VUQS01032791.1:0-13166 GCA_015108495.1 Heterochromis multidens
ACATAAAAACAGAAAAAAAAAAAAAAGAAAAAAAAAAAAAACAAAAAAAAATATATATATATATATATATATATATATATATATATATATATTCAAATGTAGTCAAATGTGCAACTGCACGATACTTAGATTTTTTGCCACTATTTTTAGTTATTTCCCTATAAAGAAATACTTGCTTTACATTGCGCCGCTTTAGTTAAGCAACAGAGGTGAATATCAATTACAAGAACTGCTGAGGGAGCCTGTAAAGAGAACTAAGAGCAGTTATACTAACCACTGTCTTGAGCGTGGCAAGTGTCATTTCCCTCACAGTGCCAAAAATAGTCACACATTTAGGCTACGTGTTTTGAATATATCCTCAAAATGTTTAAAAGGTGTTAAACAGTCTTCTTAGAAAAAGCTGTTCTAAACAGTTTATGTTACAGTAACTAACCGGTCAAAAATAAAAAAATATTTTACTGGCTCATTTACATTTCACCACTGATAAAATGGTTTTTAAGGATCCCTGAAACATGCCCAAATTATTCAAAGTGAACCTGTTATGCTTTCCTTATTTTTTGTCATATATACTGTTCCAATAGTGGATACTCATTATAAACATGGCCAAAGTTTCAAATAAAGAAGTCAGAGTATGTACAATAATCCCTGTAAGTCACAGGTTCAGGTTTCAGACTGCTCTAAACACAGTTCCTGGGTTTTTTTCTACTCTTTGCTCTGGATGATGTCATTGAAAGATATCCTACTGCTGTTAGCATAGAAGCTCCACCCACCTGCTGTTCAAACCTTTTGTTCGCAAGGGGCTGCCAATCAGAAGAAAGCTAGCTTAAAAAGAGGGGGAAAGGTGGAAGACTGAAAGAACTAAGGGTCTGCACTCAGGCCCGCAAGATAAATAGTAATTTCTTTAAACTGTAAATCATGCAAAGCTACTCTAGTAGAGGCCAGAAATAAACACACAGAAATGGAAATGAGCACAGCAAGTATCTGGATAGTAGGTATGTGGAAGACCACAACACAACATTGTTCCTCAAGTCTGATAGGTCTAAGCAAAATTAGATAATATGAGACAAAAGTGGATCAAAAATAAGATGATGTTCTGGCAACAAGTAAATAAAAAGCCAGCATTTTAAACTTGCTTTCATCTACTAATGTTTATAGCTATGGGTGTATACATCTACAGGCTGGAAGTTCAGTCCCTGACATTACGGTTTCCACTTGAACTAAAAGTATCTGAAGATAATTAAGGTTTAAGGTCAAATAACAGCTTTAAAAAAAATCACCTGAATTGCTTTCATTTTGCGCTCTCTATGTGTCAAAAAAAAAAAAAAAAAATAGCATATTGTAGGCGCCACCTACTTTGAGAAACCACCCGCACTATTGTTCCTCATATCTAAGTGCACTTAGCGACAGGTTTTTCCTTGATCTGGCCTGTTAACATGTTGCCTGGTCTGCTTGTGCTAACCACGCTGGTTTCACTTCAATGCCTTGCGCCGAATTTATTTCACACCGACTTATTGCAGGAGCCATAATGCTCGGCAGTAAAGTGACATGTGGGAGTCTTTACCGACTTCTCTGTGGGTTTGCATACTTACTGTAAAGGGCACTGCAAAAATACTGTTATCAAAGACTATTCATTTATTATGTTACTGATGAAAAAATGTGAGCTTATGGCCGGCAGGTGCTTCAGCTGAGCATAATGTGATCTGTGTCTCATCTACAAAGGTTCTTTCTCCAATCCTGATTGCTATCTCTACAACATGTAAAACAGGCGGCCATCAGTTGCTGATTTACAGTCACACTAATATCCCCAGGTTGCACTGGGCAAAAGGTAGAGCAAGCAGCAGTTAAAATTCAACCCCATCCCTGTCAAGAGTTCATCTGTTCTACAGTCTGTGAGAAAGCCCAGGCAGAGACAGAACCTCTTCAGGGTGTTTTTCTTCCTTTTTCTGGTCACACTTTCTACCTCCTACTTCAGGTATTGAACTTAACTCACTTTTCTTTCTTCTACCAGAATACCAGACTTTTTGGGATTGCAAGAATCCTGGAGGACTCATCAGCAATATCAGCGCTGGACGTAAACATCAAACAAAAGATATTCTTCCTCTGTCTGGCATGCCGCAGAGAACCAGCTGCACGGACCACAGCATGAACTCCTGCTCGCTGTAACGGGCAGCATGGATGCTCAAACCAACCCGTCACCGGACTGCAAGCAGCTCTCCTGATACAAGCTTCCTGCTGGCTGGCAAGGCAGCTCATCTTAACATTCGACATTAACGCTCCTCATCTTAAAATGAACTGTTCCAATATCAGTGACTTAATGACGTACCAGCACCACATGTATGCTGTGGTGTACAGTGTGATCTTAGCACCGGGCCTGCTGGGTAACGTGCTGGCGCTTTGGGTGTTCAGGGTCTATATCAGAGAGACCAAGAAGGCTGTAGTTTTCATGATGAACCTGGCTGTGGCCGACCTGCTGCAGGTAAAAATCCTTCCATGCCTTTTCTTAAGTCATGTTTCATTCTGGCTTTCTAGCTTAAACCGTTATTCTGAAGTCACATGATGATCGTGTGGTTAGTTCAACACACGGCCCTCTGTGGAGTCAAGCTTTCATCAGTGGAAGAAGTTTTCTCAGTTAACAATGGTAGAATGTAAGAACTACTTACAAATACACGATTCACGCCTCTAATATTTTATACGATTACATTTAGTGTTATAATGCCGATCCTTCGATATGGTTTTAGGACTGCAATAAAGCAAATTACAGTGTTATGACCTCTTTATGGACAGTTTTTATTCTGCTTTCAAATACTAAATTGGGAAGTCAAAGAAAAAAATGACTTGCATGTTGGCAGAGTTGTGGGAGGCAGTTCAAACCACAAGGAATAACCTCCAATAATATAGACCACCACAACAGATTAAGTGGTTACCAGGGGAATAAGGCTTTTATAAAAATGTAAACGCTGTTTACGAATGTTGCTGTTGACCAGCTAACTGAGTGAGCTCCTCAGTCTGTCATTGCAAAACAGCAAAGACGGTACAGCATTGTTTGCCTGTTGTTCTCCTCCTCCAACTTTGTCACCCTTGCCTCTCCTCAGGTGCTCTCTCTGCCTCTGCGGATCTACTATTACCTGAATCTAACCTGGCCCTTTGGTTATTCTCTCTGCATGTTCTGCTTCTATCTCAAGTACGTCAACATGTATGCCTCCATCTACTTCCTGGTTTTTGTCAGCATACGCCGCTGTGAGCTCATCATGCGTCCACTGTTATACAACTCAGCCCGGCAAAAAGGAGACATGTTAATATGTGGGATCATCTGGCTGATCATCTGTGTTGTCTGCCTGGGATTCCCTCTGTTGAGACATGATCCTTCCAACCTTCGATTAAACAACACAACTCATTGTTTCGCAGAGCTGCCTCTACGGAAGGATATTGGTTTTTCAGCAATGTGGGCCCTTATGATCTTACTAGAGCTGTTCGGCTTCCTCATCCCCCTAGTCTTGGTGCTAGCCTGCACATGTATGACCATTTGGAGCCTTCGGGAAAATACAGCAGGTGCTATTTCTGACAGAGGGGAGAAACGGAGAGCACTGAGGATGATACTAAGCTGTGCTGTAGTCTTCTTAGTGTGCTTTGTACCTTACCATGCCACTATGCCTCTGGACTTTCTGGTCAAAGCTGAGAAAATTACCAACTGTGACTTTCTGGAAATGGTTCTGCGAAGTCATCCCATCACACTCTGCCTGGCCAGCCTGAACTGCAGCCTGGACCCCATCATGTATTATTTCACTACTGATGAATTCTGGAGGCGACTGAGCAAGGCAGAGGTACCAGAAAGCATACATCTCAGCAGGCGTCTTTCCTGTATAACCGGAGAACAGGACGGGGAGGAGGACTAGTGTGCTGGTGGCGACAGCCTTACTGCAACCACTAACAGAGACTGAAGACTATGCAGACTTCAAACTTCCTGCAAACTCTGGAAATAACATTTATGCCAAAACGAGAATGTGAAAATATGGAAGTACAGTTTTAAAATGTTATTTTTTTAATCTATTTATTTATCAATAAAGGGTTTTTTTTCCCTCTAAATTTGCATTGTCTCGATAAAGAGCAAGTGGTATCAGGAAACACAACAGAGGAAAGCCCCGAAAACCAGCAATACTTTTCCTCCAGATCCAGTGTCACGATAAGCTAATGGCTTACAGAGGATGATAAAAGGGTTAGTGTTAGCGCCGCTTCGCTGGCATTATAATAACCAAACTGCTGAGATGTTCAGTAGGTAAAGAAATGCAACTTTATTGAAACAACAAAGTGGAGTTCAGTTCAGTAGTTGCACACAACATTGTTTTTTTCCCCCCTAATCTTCCTAGTATTCAATTAAAAAGCAGAGACAGAAACCCATCTTTACAAACACACTTCCTTTTGATTGTCTCTCTGTACAGGCATCAAGTAGGAAATCACTGAAAATGACTTAAAATGTACTCAGACTTCAGAAATCAAGGATAACTGTTTTAATTTAAGCACATAATGTGTCTAAATATTATAGGGATCAAATCAAATCTCACAGGCATCTATATTAACATCAACAGCGTTTATTACAGCTATCTCAGTAAAGGTAAACTCATGTTATAAGACTACTGATACATAATAGTCAAACTAGACAACCAACCATTTTCAAGTCAAATTAAGTGAAGTTTCCCTTTAGCTTATTCATCTTTAGCTCATCCCTCAGGTTTAGAATCACACATGAAGTTTAAACACAAACACAAAAACTGCTCATATATTGTAAGGGTGCTGGACTGTTTTCCATCAGGAATGAGACCATCATTTACACTAAAGTCATCACACAGCAGGACAGCAGAGGCCTGTGAAGGCAGCACGGCACTCTGGGAGATATCTACAAAAGTGGTGACTGCGAGCTTTGTCTTACCATCCACAGACAAGCATGTTACATGTATACTGTACCAGACATTTCCATGCTGACTTGTGCTATAATCACACTGTAACATAGAATACAAATGCTTGGTCAAACCTGCTCTATGCACCCAGGTTAGAGTGGTGACAGGAGGCTGACGCAAGACACGCCTAATATGATCTCACTAGAATATTCAGTAGGATGACTAACAGCTCTGGTCTGGATGTGGCTGGATGTCGTTATATGGTAACATCAATAAGATCAGTCTGCAGAAGCTACAGCAACAAAACTGGAAGCAAAGTAACAAATGAAACTTAGTATATCTAAATTTAGCTCACCGACTTAAATTATCAGTACAAGACTAGCTAGTGAATACTTTACGCTATGACCTATTACAGGTTCAAGGGAGTACACCAGAGGAGAAGGGGGTTAGGCTCTAATGCTGCAACTTAAATTCACTCAACACTAGATTAAAAGCAGGAGAGGCAAAAACTAGAAAGAGTTTTGTACAAAAGTAACTTTCTGCTGGAAAGCTGTTCCCTTCATCACCCACTCCCCCAAACCCTCTCGCTCTCGCTGACCTATATTCATGCTTAAGCCTTGCAGATGCGGGTCTCCGTCACAAACTTGTTCTCAAAGTGATGGATGGTGAAGCATTCGTCTGCAGAGCGCTTCTGGATGCCTCCACCTGACAAACACAAAGACACACAAACAGTACTAAATATGCAGCTGTGTGCATGTCTGACACACTTCAAACAGGATTACATTTAAATCAGAAGTAGGAAGTTGTTCGTAGGGTGGTGTCTGTTTACACTCATCTTCTTATTTGGTTTGTAGCCAGGGTGTTTAATACTGTATACTTGGTAACTCAAGTCAACAGCTTCTTTTTAGCCTGCAAAAACATGAAACCATGGTGATTAGTTCCAAAAGCAGCAGTTCCTCTAGTGGCCACTTGAGGCTGGCTCCAAAAGGGACTTGGACTCCCATTTTAAATTACCTCAAGTTTACAGCAGAAATAATTATGTGTACGTGTACCCAGTACAAAGAGGGTTATCAATCTCGGTAGCTAATTTCACCCTTGATTAGAACTATACAGAGATACATTTGTATATAACTCCACCATCTAAATTATACGAAGACTTAAATTTATAGCTGCACTGTGAAAGGTTGCTCCCACCAAAATCCTTAAGTCATGACTACAAATCTGTAGTCCACAAACTGAAGGGCGAAGTCATGTTGCTGATGTCCTAATTTTGATGGTCTGGTTATTTATCACCATAACTAGACCCACAGGGGAAAAATAGGAAATGTTAGCCAAGTAGCTTCCTTTCTAAAATGTGGGACAAGTACAGCACAGAAATATTGCAAGCTCATCAAACTGTTCAGCTTCTACTTGCTGAGTAAAGCACAAACTTACTGCATAACAGCAGTGGTGTCGTAATCAGAGTTTAAATAAAAGAAAAGATGAGTGAGAAGAAATCAAATTTCAATTTGATATTAAGGAAAAACAATTCCTATTAAAAAGTAGGATTATGAAGTACAACATAAAACAATTAAAATGCATGTTGTCTGCAGCAGATACAGGCTGCTCCCTTATCTCCCCTTTTTCTAAGGGGTCGCCACAGCGGATGAAGCTGCATTTTTAAAAGCTGTTACTTTTTACGTGTCCATCATATCCATACCTGGTAGGCTGGCACGGCGCTGCATTCTGTACGTTTCTTTTCCATCGCAAAGCCGGCGGATATAGAAACCCAGGGGCTTGACATCTTCGATGCGCTCCGTCACCACCAGGTCCTCGTGCACCAGGTAGCTGCGGTAAGAGTCAGACTGGAACGAAGAGAACGAAGACGAGAGCATGAGGCTATCACAATGCTTTTCTTTTTAAATCACTTTAAATTTCCATTGAGATAAAGCAGATCAGTGAAAAAAAAAGCAATTGACGAATCGTCCCTAGAGTGGTGAAACATTTTCACACTCAGTTATGAAATTTCCTGATTTCACCACTTCCCACCAACACCACCAAATACTTTACAACATCTGTCCAGTGAGTAGTACCATGTAAATAATTGGGTTTTTTCTTTGAGCAAACTAGACTCTTAGTGCCTACACATAACCCTGGTTATTACTGGGTTTCATTACTTGCTGACCACATTCCACTTTCATAACCACTTAAAACCAAATGTGTATATAAAAATAGGCATTAATGGTCAAAACTTTTCTGGTATGCCCTCCTTTAGATGCTAAAAGCTTCACCTCAAAACCAAACACTATCAATTATTAACACAAAAAAAAGTCCCCAATTAAATATAGACTTTTTGAATGCAAGGATGCAGTATAAATACAACATACTTCTACTTTAGTGCATGAATAAAGGAACTTCAAGGAATATTAAGGAACTTTATGGTTTGGCTTTTTAGAGAACATACATTTAAAACCTACTATACATTTAATTCATGCTCTAGGGACACCTTCTTCATGTCATACATTTGTTAAAATATTTGCCAACAGAGGTAAGACCGTTTCATAGTTACTAGTATCCAGGATGTGGAAGGTGAATAACAAATTAGATATAAGAGATGTGAGGAGCATTAGAGAACAGACAATCTCTGGAATTACTACAAATCCCTCAGTTTCTCTTGGTATTGTTTTGTCTTCAATAGCAGCGCCTGTGCATGAGCTTTAGTGAGACTCCTGTGTTTGGTTTGTCTTCTATCATCCAAGTCTGGTCTTTCAGCTGCGTCTCCAGGTCCTGTTAGCACCTCTGATGACACAGAGGGAGCAGTACTCACCATCAGCTGTGAGAAGAGGTCAATGAGGTCCTGAGGGGGGAGAACCACAGAGGTGTTCAGAGGAATCACAAAGCAGGTCCTCAGAGTCAGGTCCAGATAAGCAGTCAGCTTCTGCTCACAGACACGTGAAATCATCAGGAAAGAAATTAGAGCAGTAGAAATCATCTACCGGGCTGCACCTAGTGTGAGTGTGTCCACAGTCCTCACCCTGTTGAAGTCGTGGAGGATGTAAGCGGGGTCTCCAGGCCTGAATCGGGGAGGGGGGACGCTGATGACAGCCATGCTGTCGGAGATCTCCACCTCCTCCTCCACCCGCGGCAGGTAGTAAGGCTGGCTCTCTCCTCTGGCTGACATGTCTCTGAACTCCATCGCACCATGATACAGCCTCTGAGGAAGAATCCATGTCATTTAACCTCAAGAACATCTAGAGTTGAATATTCTAGTGAGGACATTTGGTTACGTCCAGTAACCACCTTCACAAAAAAAAAAACACCAAGATGCTACAACAGCACACAGTTATTTTCAACCAGCGGTGAGGATGGGGCCTGCTTCTGTAACCACAATTGCCTCAGCTGGTCTGACAGTACATTTGCACTGTCACCTACATCTATACGTGTGTTCGGTTCCTGTCTAAAGTTCAAGTTTAACAAACTGCACCAGCTGCTGAAAAACCATTATGCAGCTGTTGTGGATGCTGAGGGTGCCAGGGGGAGCCAAAGCACATGTTCTGCTTGGGTCCAGCACAGTTAGTCATCACACATAACACATACAGGACCAAAAAAAAAAAAAAGGGGACAAAACTACAAATAAATAGTTAATTCACAATTTTTCATGAATACATGATCTGATTACTATTGATCATAATTTCTTCTATAATATCAGTTTTTAAGTATACATTTCACATCCCCATAGCACATAAACACTCTCCAGATGTCATTTATAATAAAGAATTTCATTAAAATTCTTCGTGGTTTTGACAGTACTACTTTCCCAAATATGTAAACTCATCTTAGTTCTACCTTACTGTGTATCACTTTTGGCAATGTGAAGCATCTTTCTTCTGCAAATTGTGGTTGATAATTATATAAACATCAGGCACACAGCTCTGGCTGAGATCTCAGAGGCCCCACCCACCTGGTACTTTAACCTTGTGTTTGTGAGGGGCACCCAATCAGAAGAGCCATACAGAGAGGGGAACTGTAATGGCTACTTTCAGACAGAATGAACAGAGTGGCTGCACCAAGGCTCCGTAAAGAATACATAAGGATTATTTTTGAGTCCAAGAATAAATATGTGCAGCTGGAAACAACCACAGCACAGTAGGTTCACTTCAAAGCTGCAGTAAAGCCATGAAAATGCACAAAATAGACACTAAATATACTGCACTGAATTTTGTTGCATTCTTTTTTTTTTATGTCTTTAATCTGTTTACCATGCATCACTACAGTTTCAAAGCTTAAAAGAGAGGAAACAGCTGAGATCAAAGGTATGACAAAACTCTGAGCAACACGTTCTGGTGAGGAAATCTCAGCAACAAAGCTGAATTTCATCTGAATTCTGAGGTTCTTATGAAACATATTGACAGTCACAAATGTTATTGTTCTTTCCCCTCACTTTGCTTCATTTGCATGGGTGTGGGGGTGCTGCATCACATTGACTGCAAGACTCTCCTGCTGACAACACACCAATAATTAAAAAAGATGAAGTCTGCACTTCCCCTAAATATGGAAGCGAGTGAAGGACAGCACTTGTTTCCCAGCAAACCAACAGTGTCCGACCCAGCTTTAATAATTCTTCTCACACTCCTGCTCTAACTTACTGCGCATCTCAAGAGGACATAAAAATGAAGGCACATTTTAAGTGCACAGATTGTTGTGGGGGCTGCTAATGGCTGTAAATATAAAACTCTATCTAAAACTTCACTTACAGACAGTGACAGTTTAATCAGAGGAGAAACCATATTTGGTAACATCAGTGGATATCCAAATTGTTGGCTTCCATCCCCTCTCTGTGAGGTCGTAACAACCACGTGAATTTCTCCGAGCCAGTCTACAAAGACTACGTCACAGATGCCCCCTAATCTTTACTATAACTTTACTGGTAATGACTTCATTTACCTTGATTTGCAACATAAAAATGAAACATTTTGGAAAAAGTCACAGAACGAACAAAAAACTCGAGGGTTACAGTTTTGAATTTTCAAGTATTTCAGTGAGAGCCCTTTGAAAGGTTAATGCAGACCGGAACACAGTGAAGAACAGTTACTGTAATTACTCAGCACATCCACTTTCTCTGACCTGCTTGCAGAGATGCATCCAAAGGTGGGGTATCGGGTGGCATCAGCCTCACATGCATGAGAAAGATGAATAGAATATAAATATACTAATGGGTTGTATTATTATAGATAAAGCTACCCAGCAGTATATAAGAAATATAATCTCCAACTGCAACATTAAAGTGCTATACACAGTTATGAAACAATAATCATGATCCCATAATATGATGTATATATATACATATAGTTTAGGTACTTATTTTGAGTAGGATTATGACTTTTAAGACTTTAAAAGCTTGTTTGCCACTTTGTAGTTAATCAAGCCATCTAACCAAAATTTAAAAAACCTTTCCAGGCTCTTGTGCAGACTCTGTGTTTATTCCTGATCAAATATTCTGATTTCATGAGACCTCTCCTCTTCCACTTCCCCTTTTTGCCACCCCTTATAAAAAAAAAAAAAAATCCTGAAAGGCCTCTGCCTGCTTTCAAGTACCTAAATGTTACATAATCTCTCCTGTGTATCACATGCCAGTCCATCTGATGCCGGTAAAAATGTATTTTGTTAATATATGTAATAGAATTTCCACTAATCATGAGCAGAAACACACACGCACACACCTTTGGGGTGAAATATCGATAGAGACACGCTCCCCCTACGATGAGCCCACTGAGGATGAAGGCGATGCCTAGCAAGGTGAGCAGGCAGCGACCTGTGGAGCCCTCGGTGCCCACTGAAGCAGAGGCCACTTCAGGGTCCTAAACACAAACACACAAACAAAAACACACAACACATGTACTTTCATATTAACATGAGCGTATTCAGCTTTGATTAAACAATCCTTTAATCCCATTCGATCTTTGTCCTCTGCACAACAGCTGGACAGAAGATGGGCGGTCCCACCGTGTCCTGCACCAGGTGCAATTTGACTCCGTGCGTTATGCAAAAATCGCTGCAAACCTCCGCATATCAAATCGCAGTAAGCACAACAATATTCAGCAACCCTATGGATGTGCACATGGATGAAGCCCGTAGCGTCAGCTGGACATGCTTTGCGGCCTGCTACCAGGCTAAAGTTGGACACCGGGCTCAGGCGCAGCGCTGTGTCCCGTTAGCTCACCTTAGCAGCGGCTGGCACCTCTTTGCCGAGCGCCTTCTGCGCCAGAGCAGAGTTAAAGGCAATCTTCACCATGCTGGAAGAAGAAACGTCAGCTCGGATTTTCTTGTGCAAACAAAAAATAGAGAGGGGGAGGGGGGGACTTGCGGTGCTACACTGCAGGTTCCGTTAATTCTCCGCAGCTCAACGCTGTGACGCACTTTGCAACCTCGGCTTTATCTAGCGCTTCCGGTGGTTGGGAGCGGGGGGGCGAGAGATTCAAATAACAACCAAACAAGAAGATGGAGAATATACTTTAACCTCAGAATACATAGGCAGCCCTGACCTGCCCTGGTTGAACTTTAGGAACTGGTTTAACATTGACAACTTACATAATTTATTTCCTCTAGTAGTTTCTCTCGAGAGCTTTTTAGTGTAGTTTTTGTGCCATCTAGTGGCCGCAGGTGGAACCTAAACAATTTCAGGAAAAAACGAGCTTCCATTCATTGGATTGAACCTAACACCAAAAGACATAACTGTTTACACTTTCAGTCAGCTACATTGCCTACATTCACTACTTATATGACAAACGACTCAATCTCGCACTGACTGCACTGTAATGCAATGAAAATAATATCTGAGTGTATAATGTAGCTCATTCATCTCTGTGAATATTCCACTCTGTAAACATATTCCCTCCTGCATGCTGGGTACTACCTGCCAGTGTGTCTGCCCACTCACATTAGCACACACAGTACACAGCTTTTACTGCACTGTGTGCAAACACAGGCCACTGCCAAAGCTGTACAGTATGTCTGACACATATCCTCAGTCCTGCGGTGGTCCTCTGCTTCCTCTGCTTACTCTCTCTCAGTTAGGGTTGTACGTATGAGTAAATAAACACTTAACTGCTGCACCGCCGCTCTAACTCCACGCAACTCAGTGGCACCTCTCCAACCCTCTGCACTGCAACTGTATGCATCTCCCACTCTCACAAACACACACATAGGTGCACGCACACGCACTCTTGCGAGGCTATGATATTTGCTCTGTTAAACAGACAGATTGGACCGGTAATCACCACTGAAAGGTACATAAACAGAGCAGCTGATTTCTGTACCTTACTCCCCCTCCGTGCGCCCCCTCAACACTGGCTCTGCCTGAAAATCCTAAGTGGTCCTGAATGCTTGTTTATGGGCTCGTCTTACGCTGTGTTTGATCTGAGAGCTTGCCCACACATGCATAGCATGGACACACGCACACACATGCTGCAAGAGAGAGGGAGAGACAGCATTAGCAGTAATAGCTGAGATGATAAACAAAAGACTTATATTTAATCCTGAGGGCTTCTCAGCATCACACACAACAGCAGGAGAGGGGAAAAAGCAGAGGAGAGAGCAAGGGGGCGACTAGATTCTCATTCCAGAAGGAAACAAGGGATGACTGAGGGGGTGGGAGAGGCATGGAAGCAGGTGGGGGGTGAAATAGAGTGATTTGGGTAAAAAGTGAAGTGATGACTGGGGAAGAAAACACAGAGAAGGAGTTGCTGGGAGAGGCAGAGCAATCTGCAGAGTCTGATGCTTGAGTGAGTTTTCCGAGGAGCTGATTAGCAGCAGATTAAGGTTGCAGTCCATCCAGTTTAGATCTCAAACTTTCTAACACGCCTGCTAGGTGGAACTGAAAAGAGAAGGAAAAAAGCATGCACAATTTAGACACCCATGTTTTGGTGCACAAGCACACAGTGGCGGCGAGCGTCATAATGGTGGATGGCAGGCGTATATGATGGAGTCTGAGCGCCAATGTTTCCCTGTGGTCTGCAGCAAGCGTCCAAGAAAAGCAATAAGGCTACACTCATGCACATGTGTACACAAATGCACACCCCACGCCTGCAAAGTCAGCATAGTGTGAGAGTCTGCAGGGGCATAGCTGGTTTCACAAAGACTGAGGGAAAAAAAAGAAGCTCTCGTGCATGACATCACCCACTCGGTAAATGCCAGTAAATATGAACCCACATTCAGACACACACCTCATAGATTTGTCATCGATTTCAATACCAGACATGTGAAACCGCAAGTGACAAATGACTTTGTCCCTTTTGC
>VUQS01032792.1:0-11400 GCA_015108495.1 Heterochromis multidens
AAGTACCTGGTACCAGGTACTACCACCTAATGGAAAACCCCTCAAACCGTGCCGAGTCGAGTCGAGTCAAGCCGAGCCGAGTAGGTACTAGTGGAAAAGGGCTAAAAATGACGAGAAAGTCTGACTCCTTAGAAGCAAAATATAAAGAAATGAGGGGTGACTCAAGACTTTTGCACAGTAGTTTTGGGTGGTTATTAGAATTTTAACTTTAACTAAGAAGCACTTCTAGTACAATGTTAACAGAAAGAAATGCTACGATCACATTAGAAAAATATCCAACACTCTCACAGTAGTTTGTGAGATAGTTATGACTTTCCATTATTTGTATTTTAAGACATGAATTTTACAGTTTTTTTTTCTTGTCTCCTGGACATGAATTTCCCACCCTTACTTTTCCAGGGACTGAACATGATTTGCTATCTCACTGGTCTCATATGTATTGACTTGTGTCAGTGTACACAAAATTTACATTTTCTACTTTAAAAAGGGCAAAAAACCTCCATATTTAGAAGCTGGAGAGGTAGGTGGTAGAGACCAGAGTTTGACTTTTACACTTCAGTTGCATCATTTTGATTGCATTATTATTTATCATTAGAAACTACTCAGTTAGGGTTAGGAGTTAAAAACTACTCAATTAGGTTTAGGAAAAGACTGGTTTGGGTTAAGATACAAGAGTTGCAATTTCTTTCATACCTATTTTCTCGGTTGTCACTGTGCCACTAAAGTTGTCCTGTTTGTCAAGAAAAAAACATGGAAATTCATATCCGTGAACATGAACAAATCAATCACTTTTTCATGACTGTCACATTTTGCCATGAGACTGGGCTGAATTATCACACAAGATAAAGACAAAGTTATTAGCTAAATATATTTTATACAACATTGAAAATGAAAGAATATTAGACATTAGAGTCTAGGTTTGGGTTCCAGCAGAAATACAAAAGACTTTTGTGATGAAGTTTGTTTTCCTGGGAAATGTTTCCTGGGATCCATCCAGATCTAATTTTACATCCAAATGGCTCTCTGGCATGTGGTTAGTCAGCATGTCGTGCTGCACTTATGTGGAAGTTGCTCTCTCTGCATGCTCTTTTTCTGTTGATTACAGACAGCTGCAGCTATGGGCAAGTCCCAGTCACTCTTGGCTAAGCACAAAGACGAGAGTCAAGATGCTCTTACGGCTGACGGCGAGTACAGAGGGAGTCAGACAGAAGAGGATGGAAAGAATGGAGATGTGTCTCAGTTCCCCTATGTAGAGTTCACTGGACGGGACAGCGTTACCTGCCCCACATGCCAGGGCACCGGCAGAATCCCTCGTGGTAAAAATTAAAGCTTGTTAATGTTAATGTTAAGAGTTTTAGAAAAGCAGAGATTTTAAAGCATCCATTTACATAAAATACCCACGAATAAAATGAGAATAGTTAAAATTTACAAGAATAACATCCTTATTTATTGTAAACTTTAGCTAATCTGCTTAATTAATGCTTCATATCCCCTAATGCTGTATGGGTTTGGTTTTATGAAGTTTGACTGACAGCTTTTGCATTAAAAGGAAACATCCAATACAACTACTTAATCATTTTTTTCAAGTGTTTCTTGCCTTTGCATAACCTTTTCCACATCTGACTTCAATTTTCAGCCAGTAAGAAAGCAAGGACAAAAACAGAAATATTCCTTACAAAAATTGTTCTTGATGTAAGAAAACCACATAAAAACCTTATCCCACACAGGCAAAATATTTTATGCATTCATTAGTTATCTTTTTAAGGACAAAGTTCTCCTTCTCTGCAACTATTTAAGGATGCCATGGGTTGTAATAACTCTGTTTGAGCCACTTACAGTTTTATGTTAAAAAGTCATGCATATTGTAATAAAGATGCATCAGCCTTATTTCCTTATTTTACTACCTTAAAACTTGCCTAGTCTGCACTTCCTTATAAATTACCTCAGTTTATTTAAAACCAGATCCAGAATGCAGTGGTTGCAGTCCAAGACTGCATATCTCTGCCAAGGTCGAATTCCCTGGATCCAGAGGGATATACTGGTCTAAATGAGTTTATTGATAAGATCAAGATGTCTTCCATTTGATATGCCCTATTTCAAAGTGGTGGTTTAACTACTTTAGTACCACTATCACAAATCTGGTCGAGACACAAAAGTTGCAATAAAATTGCAGTTTTAAAGCAATGATGCAAAATCTATTCTAGCAGTTACACATTTTTTAATTAATTCAACAGGTCAAGAGAACCAGCTTGTGGCTCTGATTCCATACAGCGACCAAAGGCTCAGACCAAGCAGGACGTAAGTCTGCATTGTGTGCTCTTTTTATAGACGAACTGCCTTAGCTGTGCATGTGATGAAACAAAATGAACACAAAGCAGCATGACAGACTTTGAAGCCATCAGCTGGTTTCAGGTTCTGACTTCTCCTTTCAATCTCCTGCAGAAAGCTGTATGTCACAATATCAGTCGCTCTGTGCCTGCTGCTGTCTGGCCTGGCAGTTTTCTTCCTGTTCCCTCGCTCCATTGATGTCTCCTATGTGGGAGTGAAGTCTGCCTACGTCTCCTATGACCATGACAAACGAATTGTCTATCTCAACCTTACAGTAAGTTTGTGTAGCTAGGTCCTAACTATCATGCCAAAAACAACAAAAAAGAATCAGTTTAGGCTTGAGAAAAAGAATTGTTGATGTTCACAAAGCAGGACATGGATATACAAAGTTATCACAGCGTTTCCAAGTGTCAAGAACTGGAGTGAGAAGTATCAAGCAATTCAAAGACAGCCACACAGTACTGAATAAGGTTGTCAGAGAAAGATTTCAAAAACTCTTTCTGGAAAGAAGACTGGTGAGAGATGTGTCTAAAGACCCCAGAACAACTGCCAAGAGAGTAGTGAATAACTTAGCCAAGTTGGGAATTGTAGTCTGAAAGAAGACGATCACTGGAACCCTGCACAGGAATGGACTGTGAGTTTGCAGACCAAGAAAAACTCCACTTCAGCAGAAGAGACACCTTCAAGCCAGACTGAAGTACGCTAAGGACAACCTGGAGAAAGATTATGCAAACTGGAAGAAGGTATTGACTGGCCTGCACAAAGCCCTGACTTGAATCCCACTGAAAATCTGTGGGATGAACTGAAGACCAAGGTCCATGCCAGAAGACCATCAAATCTGGAGGAGCTTAAGAGATTCGCCAAAGAAGAATGGGCTGGGATTGCTCAGGAGACGTTTGTGAGACTTGTTGAAAACTACAACAAATGACTGCAGGCTGTTATCCAGCAAAAAGGATACATCCTGACTATTAGCATCAGCAGGGCAAATAATATTGACCTGGTAGTTTTTGGTTTTTGTGAAATAATTTTTTTTCTGTTCAAAGTAAAATAATCTAAGCATCCAAAATAAAACTAGGATGTTTGGAAAAGCTGTGTTAAAAATGTCTTGCTCTGTTTAATGGTACTTAGGAAATATAAGGTCAAGTGGCTTGGACCAGTAAAACTACTGAATCTTTTTATATGGTAATACATGATCTCCTTTTTTATTGTCATTACATTGAGCTGTAAATTTTAATGTCTGAGTACAAAGCACAAAACCTTCAGATGTTAGGTTTTAGGAACTAAACAACAGCATTTTACTCCTTTAAAATCCCAAAAATGTGATATACAGAAAAACTTTAAATTTAATGTTTATGTAGTGGTATCACACTGGACTTTTTGTAACGCCAAATTACAAGTTAACATTGTGACATCACTCACGCAGCATTCTTTTACCAGGATCTCACACCTCTCATCATCTTCTCTTCAGAACACTCTGAAAATCACCAACAATAACTACTACGCCATATCTGTGACCAACATCACAGCCCAAGTGCAATTCTCCAAGACGGTGATAGGCAAGGCCAAGTTTAGCAACAGCACGGTGATCATACCGCTGGATGAACAGCAGGTAGGTTGATAGACTTTTTCGTTGTCTACACAGAAACTCCTGTAATTTGCTCTTGATGCATGCTCAATAATGACAATTTGCATACTAATGATCATGAAACTGACCTCATGGCCCATTGTTAGTCAGTGGTGCTGGTTTCTGTCATTATGCAAATGTACTGTTTATAAGGTTGGGGAAACCTGCAGTCAGCTGAGACTGAAGAAGTCACTTGGATAAGTTGACGAAATGTTTCTCCCACTAAAATCGCTACATCCAGATGAACAGATTCAGCTTTTTGGGATCCTGTAATTTGCGTTAACTGTAAACTTTATTATGCATAATTGGAATTTGTGCATCAGTAGGTTTCCTTTGTTTGTTTGTCTAAAGTTATCCAAGTTGCCAGATTGTCTGTGAAACAGTCTACATACACAATCCACAAATTAAATACAATTTCCACTCATCTGTCTGCACAACTTGGCAACCCACAGGGAAATTCAAGGGATATGTGTGCAGCTAAGACCAGGTAGATGCTAAAGGAATTAGCTCACTATTTTAGTTCGGAATTTGCCACTTCATCCCCTTACTACAAAAACACAGTAAAGAGTGAGACTTTAAAAACATGCGAAAGGGTTAGGGTTAGGGCTAACCCTAACCCTAACTGGTCAGCTGACTTTAATTCATTGTTTATGTTTTAGCAAAATCCAGACGTTGGCATCAATTCTCATTACCATCTATTGTTTTAATAGAAGTAATGTTTTAATTTGTTTTAATTTACATGTGTATTTTCATATCTATGGCAACACAGTAGTACAGTGGTTCGAATCCACTGTCCAGCTCGAGCCTGTCTGTGTGCATGTTCTTCCTGTGCTTGTGTGGGTTCTCTCCAGATACTCCAGCTTCCTCCTACAGTCCAAAGACATGCACGGGGTCAGGGTAACTAGCAATTCTAAATTAGCCATAGCTGTGAATTTGAGCGTGAATGGTTGTCTCTGTGTTAGCCCTGTGATAGGCTCCCTGAGCCTGGTTCTGCCGGAGGTTTCTTCCTGTTAAAAGGGAGTTTTTCCTTCCCACTGTTGCCAAGTGCTTGCTCATAGGGGGTTGTCTGATTGTTGGGGTTTTCTCTGTATTATTGTAGGGTCTTTACCTTACAATATAAAGCGCCTTGAGGTGACTGTTGTTGTGATTTGGCGCTATATAAATAAAGCAGAACTGAATTGAATAGACTGGCGACCTGTCCAGGGTGCACCCTACCTTCGCTCTATGGCAGCTGGGATAGGCTCCACCCACTGAACTGGATATAAGTGGAAGAAAATGGTTGGATGGATTTTCTAATATGTTTTCTCACTGAATTGTGTTTACAGATTGATTATATGGTTCCCACCACCATCGCTGATGAATTGAGTTATATGTTGTGAGTATCTTATTTGAAATCCAAAAACTAAGCTGTTTACACTTGGATCATTGTCATGTTTAATCTTATTTGTCTTTCTTTCAGTGACTACTGCACCTTGCCAACGATTAAAGTTCACAACATAGTGGTCATGATGCAGTAAGTATGACATGATAGAGTATTTTTCTTGCATTTATGTTTAATACTGTGATTTTTTTTTTTTTTTGTCCTTTTATTTATCATGAAAGGCTCAATTGAACATCACACTGTTTTCTCTCAGCTCCCTCCTCCACACTCGCATAACTTCACCCACACATGCTGAAGAGCTGCCCAGATCAAACCCAGCCTTCTGCTGTGGAGCACTGCTCAGACCAACAGGAGAAGCCTGGGCCTTTGGGCGCTTTGCTCATTTACATGTCAACTCTGACTTGGAAGCAGACTGTAAATTTAGCTAAGTTAACATTTCTCCAAGGCTGGATCCTAATTAGTTCACTGAATCCAATGTGGTCGAGGCCAAATCACTAGTCTCAAGCCAAATATCATTACACTGATGAATGCCAGTGAAAATGAGGATGAAAAAAGCAGCCAATACCCTAAAACCTAATCTACCCTTAGTAGTTTTGTATCTAGACCATGATACCATGAACACTTGTGAGTGTCAAATGGAGATTTCAACTTGGTGCAATTGAGAGAAATCAGTGTATTTATTTGCCCCTAAAATGCTTTTATTTTAAAAATCCCTTCAGTCTGTGTCTTAATATTTTAGGAGGACAAGTTAAACAGCTGGCTTTATAAGAATAAACATGGCTATAGTATACATAAGAGAAAATTATATTCTGTCTTATATACATTTGTAAAAATGGGGGATGCTCACGTAAAATATGGTCAAAGTTTCAAGTGATGAGGTCAGCATGTACAGTTGATCTATTTAACCTAAAACTGAGGCTTCAGACTCTGCCCTAATGCTCGGTTTCAGACAGTTTTTCTTCTCTTGGCTCTGTATGATGTCAGTGAGAGGTGATATCACTAATATAGTAATTTTTTTTCTGACTGGGCAGTCAGTCAGAAGAAAGCTGGCTTAAAGGGTGACCTTAAAGAGTCAGCAGTGCTGAGTGATTCATTCTGGACTCTGTTTTGTTTTTTTTCCATCTCAGTGTTAGGGCACTGCGTCTCACAGCCTACAAGAGTGAAAATGATAGCATGTCAATGTAAGACATTATTTGCTTACACTAGTAATAGACTGTTCAAACAATTAGGAAGCAAGTGCATGTTAAAACTGGTTTGATCATCACTTCTGCTGTTTAAAGAGACAAGCATAGCAAGCAGCTGAGTAATTAGATGAGTAACATATAGTGACATAAAGAAAAAACCTTGCATCTCTCTGCTGTCTGTAGTCTGCCAGAAATTGCTTGCGCTAAAAGAGGAATTGTTCTGTAACATTGCTGTACACCTGTGAGTGCTTCTGTAGCTCCAACAGAGGGAGACGTCCGCTCTCTACCAGATTTTGTCACTAAGAGCTGCATTCTTCATGATAAACATTTTTTGTATATCAGTCTTTTAGGCTTAATAGACTTGAACCAGGCACTTCAGTATTCAGAAATAGCTTCTGCAAAATAAGGTGTGTGACGATCACACCCAAAACCTCTAAACCCAACAAGCTCAAACTAGTCATACTAAGCTAACATATATAACATAGCTTAGAAGGCCGCTAATCTCATGGATCTCATGATTAGCCAGGGTCAGGGTACTGGGGTAATATAAATTACAAAAAATAAAATAAAAAATAAAAAATGTAAATTTAAAAAAAAAAGCTTTTAGCACTACAAGTTCTTGAGATTGACTAATTTAGATTCAAATTACCCAAAAAGTTTTGTCTCTCAGAAATATTATAATCCACCGAGACTACAGTCTAAACCTGCAAAGGAAGGGTGGGTTCTTATCAGCTTTATTTGGAAGTAATCCACACCTTGGCAGCAATTACTACTGACAGCTTTCTAGAGATGCACCAATCCAGCTTTTCCAGTTCTGATGCGACACAGATCTCTTGGCTTTGTGTATTTTTCAGTGTCAAGTACCGATCCGATACCAGTGTTAAATTAAAATGCTGTATTCACAGTCACTCTAAGGATCAGACTGGAAGTTATTTTTATACATAAGGCAACATCAGGCTCAGTTTAAACATTGCTTCACTACTTTGTTTAAATAAAAAGTGATAAATACATCCAGGAATATGAATTTAATGAATTGGTATTTCTTAGTAAAATAAAATGCCAATGAGACCAAAGCAAAAAACAAAAAACATTTACTTTATTCTCCTCAATGTTTGCACCAGTCTCATTTCAGCTCACTGTACAAGTCTAGTTTTTCCTTTCCAGGCTCTCAATGCAAGTTCACCTCCTGTCACCAAAACCTGTTGCATGAGGAGTGGAGCTGATGAGACATAGCTGGCTGATAATATATATGAAATAATATTGATAGGAGATGACTTACAATACTGTGTCTGCAATGAAAGCCTCCCAACCAGCGTTGGACTGTAATAAGAGTGAGAAAGAGAAGTCAACAGGGCAGGATTGTTATCTGAGCTTTTCAGTTGTCAGCATGACTCACCTGAAAAGCTGTGGTTTGCTGTTGAGTCAAAAACGTTTGCAAACATAGGAAGAGAAACTGTTGGTGTAATTGACACTTTGCTATCTTAGCTCTGCTGCTGCTGATGCATTATGTTGTAAACACAGAACAACGTAGAACTGAGGCCTGTACTGTTGATAACCACAATCATGATACCCATTATCTCCAATTGGGGTTTTAGGTTTTGTTAAGCCAGGTAACGCAAAGAAAGCCTGGCTGTGTTGAACTGTGTTTGTACTATACCCCTCTAAACTGAATAGATCAAGTGAGGTAGCGACCAATAACCGATCCAAACACGCTGGTCAGCAGTTTTTCAGAAGTTGTTTGTTTTGAAGGTAAAATGTGCTGTTTCTTATTGATTTTGATGTGCTGAATATAAATTTATCTGATTGGCTACTGTTTCCAAGATATTTCATCCTTTTAACCTTTTACACATATATGTATTCTCATCTGTTCACGGTCACTTCATATTATATTTCTCCTTTCTTCATTATTTAAAAACCAGAAAAAAAGAAGACTTAAAAAGAAACAGAGAATAAGCATAGCAGGTTTATTCCACTTCAGTTCACAAAAATACTGCACTGAAGTTATTTAAAGCTCAGGCCAGGACAAGATGTTGAGTCTAGGTGGGATGTTGTGATATGGAGAAATGTAATATCAGTTCAGATGTGTTGGTTTCATCTCTTTACTACATGCAGGGCACCAATAGAGAAAATGCACTGGTGTAAGTTCTATGAGTTACAATACTTTCAACAGCATATTTTAAGAGAAAATGACAAATATTACTTGTGGGATATTTTAATATGCTTTAAATAACGTGGCTTTGCCAACTAACAGTTTTAGGCATCATCTTCTGTTTCAGTGTCCCAAAATTAGCTAAGTTTGGCTACATTTCTTTTGAAAGCAGACCAGTGATATCAGACTGCTGTGCCCCTATTTTCACTTACCTCACCGTGCACTTTGATCATGTTTGGCTCGTTTGCTTTTCAGGGTGATGGTGACAACATCGTACTTTGGCCACACGGAGCAGGTCTCCCAAGAGATGTACCAGTATGTGGATTGTGGGGGGAACACCACCTCCTTGCACGGGCATGTGCAGGTCTACCAATAAGGGAAGCAAACGAGCCTAGGCATCAGATACTGCTGTTGACTTGAGGTTCTCACAGACTGACCTCCACCTAAAACATCTTTGCTTTTAATTTAGTCATAGAGGCTCATCTGTTTTTGAATCCTAAATACTTTATTCTTTTTACAGGACAAACATTATGTTTAAAGTAGACATTTTGTAATAAAACCACCAAGTGATGGTTTATCGCTTGTGAGCCAAACTGGTAAAACCATCTTATGGCCCACAGGCAAGAGGTTTGTAGTTTTTCCAGGGTGGTGAAAACAGGGCACACAGATATAATTCAATATTCAGTTGGTTACATGTCACTCCTCCTCTGTAGTGAAAATACTGGAAGCAATAGCTTTACTTACGATGCACTTTAACTGGCCCTTTTCAACAGAAAATAATGTGAATATTGTCTAAGTACAAGGAGAAGCCAGCATCTGCTCACAGCCCTTCTTATTCTACACCACTTTATAAAATAGTTTAAAAGTGTGAGAGATAGAAAGTAAAACCACTGAGGTGTTGCTAACCACTCCTTTCTGCTCTTATTTCATTCCTTTCTACAAATTTTTTTTTCTTTTTGTTTCCTAAGTTTTATTAGTGTATAGTGAAATATAGAAGACTCACTTCATATCATTGGTTTGTTCTTTTAGCTTTAGTGAGGTTTGTGTAACTTTGTTAATCATCAGATTAAAAAGGTATATGTGACTACTGTGAAGACCTTAATGGGCATATTTTACTGAAAAATAAAGCATTTTTCACTTGATAACAAAAAAATAACAATAACAATAATAATAATATTTTTATGTCATAGGCTTATAAATACAAATTTCACCTATTTCCTTTAAATGAGGTTATCCTATTTTTGTGGGCCATTGTGTCATTTGCAGTACTACGTTTGCTATTTTAATCCACTTTGCATATCTAACTTGAGTTGACTCCTTTTCCTCAAGGTTGAAACTTCCTTCTGTCTGTTACTTTTATCACATGGTGGTATTTAATATCCTAAAATATGAATTCTTAAATCAACATGCAAAGTTTCACACATTATGAATTGCTGCAAAACCCACCATTTATATTTATTTTAAAAAAAGTAAACCTAAATCAAGCTCTTCTTAATATTCAATAACAGTTAAAATTTCCCAGCTATTTTCTAACATCTAAACAGTGGTTTTGTGTTTTTCATGCATGAAGGTGAAAATAAAATCAATTCATTTTGAACATTTCTTGTGTTTTCTTGGTGTGCTTGTAGTACACACTGTACACACTGAGTGGTGCCAAATATCACACTAAGCTAAAGTATGAAGGTCCCCAAATTGTCACTGCTTCATTATTTCATTGTTATTAATATTAACCTTAATATTTACTGGACCTGCACAAAAAAAGTGTCTGCACATCATTATGTTTTCTATCATGTTTAAATTTGCAAGTTTTTTACAGAATTGCAAAAATTAATTTCATTGTTAATTAACATCCTGACCTTGTTCTCCATAAATTATTTTGTCTGGAAAATATACCCAACATAAACATTTTAATTTGCCTTTATTTGCCAAGAGTAAAAATAAGAAGGTTATTATAGCTAACTAAAAGCTTAAGTGAAACTAGGTGTTAAAAACATTAGTAGACTGAAATAAAGAGAACAGCTTGACTTCAATTTTATTTATTTATATAGCGCCAAATCACAACAGTCGCCTCAAGGCGCTTTATATTGTAAGGTAAAGACCCCGACAATCAGACAATCCCCTATGAGCAAGCACTTGGCAACAGTGGAAAGGGAAAAACTCCCTTTTAACAGGAAGAAACCTCCGGCAGAACCAGGCTCAGGGAGGGGCAGCCATCTGCCGCGACTGGTTGGGGGTGAGGGGAGGAAGACAGGACAAAAGACTGATTAATAGACAGATTAATAATAACTCATGATTAAATGCAGAGTGGTGTATAAACACATGGTGAGAGAAGAAGAAACACTCAGTGCATTATGGGAAGCCCCCAGCAGCATATTGCAGCTTAACTAAGGAAGGATTCAGGGTCACCTGATCCAGCCCTAACTATAAGCTTTATCAAAAAGGAAAGTTTTAAGCCTAATCTTAAAAGTAGAGAGGGTGTCTGTCTCCCGAATCCAAACTGGGAGCTGGTTCCACAGAAGAGGGGCCTGAAAGCTGAAGGCTCTGCCTCCCATTCTGTTTTTAAATATCCTAGGAACCACAAGTAAGCCAGCAGTCTGAGAGCGAAGTGCTCTATTGAGGTGATACGGTACTATGAGGTCTTTAAGATAAGATGGTGCCTGATTATTTAAGACCTTTAAATTCAGTTCTGGATTTAACAGGGAGCCAATGAAGAGAAGCCAATATGGGAGAAATA
>VUQS01032793.1:0-12374 GCA_015108495.1 Heterochromis multidens
CAGCATCCGCTTCAGTGGTAGGTTGTGCCTAAACAAAAAAGTATTTGCTTCAAGGGAATTTTTAACAGGTATGCAAATCCTGCCACCCTTCACTGTCTGTCACAGGCAGTCAAAAGTCGGAGTCACACTGACTCAGCTAGTTACGCTTCTTCAACGTCGTTAGCCGTCACTGAGCCGACGTTTCTATGCCCAACGTAAACGCTTTTGTTCTGTGAGCACAAAACTTTCAAAGATATGCTGGGTTTTTTTTCCAGGCGAACTGTCTTTGAACTATAAAAGCTGCTATACAGAAAGCTAGCTAGTACACATTATCTATGATCTAACGTGAACCAAACAGCAGGCCAGACGAGTCCCCGAGCTCACCAGTTGGTCATGTCCAGAAAGAAGGCGCATCCGGCGGGGTTTAGCTGAAACCCAAGAAGTCTCTGAAATTCTGATATGAGGATGTCTTTGTCTGTTGTACCCATGCAGCTGAATTTCTGCATGAGCTCCTGGTCCAGGTCCATGCCCTCCATTACGGGATTCGCCCGGATAAACACGGAGGGTTGGCTCCTAAATTAGTACGAGGCCTCGACTTATCATAACAAACTCGGTAACAGGGTCGAGTGCGCATGTCACCTGACTGCGTCCCGAGCCTGAAAAATGTGAACGCTAATTAAAATATCTTCTACGCGTATACAAACTAATTAAAATACCGTGAAATCATACAGTAATAATAATAATAATAACTTATTATTATGTATTATATTTATATTACAATTTATCATTGTTTTTTACCCTAGAAAATGTCAGGTTTTTAAAGCTTTATGTTCAATACTAGACTAACAATTGAACAGGACAAGACGGGGACAATTACATTGAATTACGTACTTAGCAAAGACTTTCCACACTTTAAAAGTTGCTGTGTTAGGGTTAGGCCCTGTTATTGTATAGCCAACAGACAATAGATGTAAATGTCATTCAATGTGTGAATGACAGTGAGAAAGTCATTAGACTTGTTGCTTTGCCTATGCTGCTCCTTCTTAGAGCTATCAATCCACTACCATCTTGTTATATATAATAAGATGGTAGTGGATTGATGGGTTGAATATTCTAACAGCAGTAGTAATAAGTTAGAAATAATAATAATACTATGTATATGAATTATAGTAATAGAAATAGTATTATTATTATTATCATTATTGTTATTATTATTAGTAGTAGTAGTAGTAATTATTTTATTATTGGACATGCTATTTGTATATTGCAAATCAAACAATTTCACAGGCCAGTTTATTGATAACTACAATTTTTGGTTAAATTCAGTGGACTTTTTTGTTGTTGTTGAAATCACTATATAATATATAAGAAGCTATATAATCTATTAGAAGATTATTCCACTGCCCAATATTTAAATTGGTTTTTGATTTCCACTTCAGAGTGATGGCCTTCTTGGTGATAGTTAGGGCTATAAGGAAAATACTAGTGGTGAGACTATGCATTGTAAAGATCGTATAAATGTGTAAATAAAACCCCTGTGGACAAAAGACGTCTGTAAACAGCACACTGTAGATCCTATTTTGCACATGGACCCATAAACAAATCAATAACCTCAGTACTGGGATAGCACCTGGCTCCAACTTCCTCGATAGAAGTCCTTTACAAATATAGCACAATTTTAAATAGATTTTCCCCAAAATTCTTCAGGAGGCTACTGCTGTGTGAATGTTGGGGGATGGATAAATATCTGGTGCATGTTATCCAACAGGTGGTGACATAAAACCATACAACATTTAGAAGAAGAGGGCACAAGGCAACGACTGAATTAAAAGTGGCAGTCAAATGAGGAAGGGATCTAACCTTGAGGAAGGGATCCATCCTTGTAACACTTTGCATTACTTGTGCATGCCAGTAAGCTGTCAGGAAAGACCTTTTGACATTTTCCAGCAGAAAAGCACAGTTGTCACAGTGGTCTGGCTGAAAAGAAGAAAGCCATTGTTTAAGTACAAGATAGAAATGCAGTATCTCCTGTAATAGTTGCACTAGGTCATACCCTTGGATGTTAACATATTACACGGTTGAGATAGATAGATAGATAGATAGATAGATAGATAGATAGATAGATAGATAATGTAATTTTATGTGTAACACATGACGTCCAAGCAGGACCACGTCCTCTGAACATCCAGCAGAGGGCAGCATTGTGTTATTGGCGCTGGTTGTGTGTGCTCGGTCGAGCTGTTAGTGCGCGTGCGTGCGTGTGAGAGAACCGGGGCTTAGCTTCTGTCCGGTGTTTAGCGGCGAGGCTGTGCTGTGCCGTGTCGTGCTGTGCTGTGCTGTGCTGTGCTGTGTTGTGTTGTGCCAGCAGCGGCTAAGAAGATGCGCACAGCTAGTGCTGTGTACAGTATAGAGATGCCTGCAAGCTAACATATGTTTATCTGTATAGGAAAACTGCCGACATTGTTCGACACTAACGCTGGCAGAAATGGCTGGGATCATTAAAAAGCAAATCCTGAAACATTTGTCAAGGTAAGTATCAGGTTTGGGTTAGTGTTAGCCAGTTAGCCCAGCTGAATGGTTGTAACGTTACTGCTCACAACCACAGCAAACGTTAGTTGGGTGCGATTTGTCATCTGCATATAGTTAACGTAATTTGATTTCCACGTTGAAGCAGCCACTTGAAAATAACCGTTAGATGCTTTAAGGGGGCAGTGAACGAAACCGAGGAGCTCAGTCTACTTTCCCGATCGTGTGTATTGTTGGTAGCGTTATAGACTACATACTGCCTTGGTTTAACACGGCTCTGTCCATACTGTACTGTTTACTTTGTATTTTATATCACTGTAGTGAAAATATAATAATAATATTGGGGACGTGACAAAAATCGCTATCTACAGTCAAGGAATGGCAGGTCATTTTATTTATACAGGCGTCAGGAATGAGATTCGTCAGTTATTGTTAAAATATTATTGAATATTGAATCAATTTAGTATCAGGACATGAATAAATTGCATCTTCACGGCATAAACAGCATGAAACAAAAAAGAAAAGCAAAGCTCCAGATCGGCAGTGTTATGGTGGAAGTTCACTGCATTTTATCTCTTTGTCCATGTCCATGTCATAGACGTGCTTTTTACCATCCTAATAAATCTGTGTCAAACACACAGATTTATCAGGATGGTAAAAAGCACGTGTATCCTAAGCCGTAATAAATGAATGAATTATTGTTATAACTCCATATTTGCTTTTAGAGTTGTCAGGAATGTTTCTGTTGTCTTAAAAATCACCTTTGTTTCATACTGTCCATGATGAATACTTACATATAAATAGTGAATTGCTTTTAAGCATTTAGTAACAGTATATTCTCTACATAGTGTCTACTTCCTCAGGAGACATACAGCCTCATATTTTGTGATGCACAGACAAGTCAACTTTTTTTGTTTTGTAGGTGTTGTTGTGGGAGAATGTGTTGTCAGTTATTGCTGTCTGTTTGGCACTGCTTACTGTTGTTAAGAAACGAATTTGGGTGGGAGTGCAATGATGAAATGTGTATTAAAGGTCTCAGTAGCTAAATGGGGTAAAGACTAAAGTTCATGAGCTTGGACAATAGATGTCTGCTCAATTAGAGGCTTTCCATTTGACTAACTGCTATTCTCATTCTCGTTGTTGTCTCTGTCACTGAATAATTAAAGCAGATTTTTGCAGAAGAAAAGACACAGTGGACATCGAAGGTCAACATGCAAGCACATCATTATTGTTTGCCATAGCTTGTTCTATGATAGTAAATGATCCAAACATCTCTTCAGTTGCATCCTTGCATCCTGCTGTTGACATAAACCACTTACAACCTCAAAGTGCAGCGTGGTGGCCAATGGTGGCCCACGGGAATGTTTTATGCAGCCTGCAAGCACGAAAAGAAGAATGCACTACTGTACATTTCATCCATCATCTTCAGTTTCAGCCTATTCTATTGTAGCCATCTTAGCAGCGGAATATTAATAAATACAGCTCATGTCAAGAAACGTAAAAGCCACTTAACTAATAATTAAAAAGCCATAAATGAGAAAAGGCAGTTACTAACATAAACCACTATCCACTATGTCTGTCTTCTGCAGCCCTTAATTATATGATGGTCCCCCACTTAGTCGTCAACACTTTGAAAAACCCTGCTTTAAAGCATTTTTAATGTTGTTTTTTTTTTTTTTTCATCACTATCACCATCACTATCAGGCAAGAATTTAAACATACAGATGGAGCATGTAACTGACCAAACCTGACTTCTTCAGCCAGATTAAAGTTAACTGCTAATCCTTCCATGTTTATTGTTTAACCAATTTTGGTATTGTTTAATTGTAATGTTAAACAGCTGGGCTTTTGGCTAAGTTTGCACAACCTTAAACAACCTTGTACTGTCATGTCAAAGTTGTATTGTATTTTCAGCCATGTCAACTAGGTCTACGCCCTAGGCTTGACTCACTGACGTGTATTGGGGTTATTTTGAAAAGCAGCAGAGCAGGTTTTGTCAGCAGTAAATGAAGAGCCGTTATTTTGTTGCTTCATATGAAAAAGAAGCTTGAGCTTGGAGTAGCATCAGATGATGTTAAGTGTTATAGTTTAAATAACATCCTGAACTGTGAGCTACAATCTGTAGCTCTAATCATATAATACTTAGTCTTCATTTTGAGCAGTGTCTCACAGTTGGTAATTGAAATGTCACACAGAGTTTTCAGAGTAGTGTTTCAGCCATGTAATGTAGGTGAAATAAAAAAAAACCCCAAAACAAATCAGCACTCCAGTCCTGCTATTGTTGCTATATTTACCCTGAGTAGGTTGAATTTTATTCCTGGCTGTTGGAGCTTGATACCTTAGAACCTTTGAAGAGGGTACTCTAGACAGGAGTGCAGCTGGGTGACTCTATTAAGAATGCTATTGCCTCTCAGGATGACTCATCCAGTCGCACTACTTCAAAAACATCTTGGCTCCATATTTGCATTATTCAATTTGAGGTATTTCTGTCTTCCAGATCATCAGTGGCATATGCTGGTGTTTCCCTGACGTACCTTAGATTTAGGCTGTATGTATTCATCTTAAAATGTTTTATTTGAACTGTTCATCTGGTTTCTTTAGGTTTACGAAAAATCTGTCCCCAGACAAAATCAATCTGAGTACACTAAAGGGGGAGGGGCAGTTGTCTAACCTCGAGCTTGATGAAGAAGTTCTGCAGAACATGCTTGACCTGCCTACCTGGCTGGCTGTCACCCGGGTCTACTGCAACAAGGCTGCCATTAGGGTATGTTAATATTGATCCCCTGTAACTGGTTTAACAGGGGAGGGTTGTTGTGCTTTTCAAAGAAGACTATAGTAGTATAAAGCTGTCACACAAAGGATGTGTACATCATGCCATTGTCTCATAGTTCTTTTTTAAAATGCAACAAAAGTATATTGTGTTTATTAATGCCTCAGAAGTTGCTTTTGGCATTCATAGTGCACTGAATCTTAGAGGAAATGAGCAGTGGCAGGACCACAAAGATAAGCACTATTAGAGGCACTGCTGTGAATGTTGTGATCCTTCAGACCAGTACTGTTTGTTGATAATAGACAGGCAAGCCCTGATTCAGAGGGACAACAAAGTCCACAGGCTAGAGTGATCCTGAGATACAGTGGCTAGTGTACATTTAGCTCTCAGAATATATGAGTTGTATTCTCAAAAAATCCCAACAATCTTCAAGTGGGATGCCAATTTCCCCTTGAGATATCTTAAAAGTTAGATTTAAAGTAGGAAACAAAAATGTTTCAGATTATACAAGACAATATAGCATACATTACACAGTATATTATGTACTTATTATTTTGGTTGTTCTACAATATGATGCTCTTGGTTGCTAAATTTCAAGATCTAAATGGTATTTTTTTACAGCTTTCCCAGCAAGTTTCTAGATGATTTCCTTGTTGTTTCACCCTAAAATTGTTTGAAGACGTTTCATGTCTCATCCAAGAGGCTTCTTCAGAGGTTAAATGTCTTCAAACAACTTAAAGAAGTCCAGTCGCCTTCTTTCAAGCGCCTTAGACTACCATGACCTGGATGACTGAGAACCTACACAGACATTACAGACATACAGACATTACAGACATACAATATTTTTTAATTAAGGCCTTTTAAAAATCCTTGTTAATAATGAGTGTTCGGCAGACTCACAGCTGACTCTGGGTAAAAACTTTCTCCTTTCCTCAGCTGTCTGCTGACGTTTACTTATTCAGTTTCATCATATTGTTTTACTGTTTTCAAAAATGAACCAAGCCAGCCTTGCAGCCCACACAACTATGAAGAATGACTGCGCCATTGAGCAATGAATTATCAAGTTACTGATTATTTTTTTTTATCAGTTTTGCTTTTGGAATGCCTCTATGCAATGACTAATGACTGATCTGTTAGTGAACTAAGCTACTGACAGCAACTGTTAGATGCCATAAATTTTTGTACAGACATTCATGACCCTGTTGCCTATGGTGACCCCACTCACTTTTCCTATAGGGTCACTAACAGGTCAGCATTTTGCTTTGTTGATAACTCTAGTTTATGACCATATCTATTGACATTACTATAAGCCTTGGCCATACTTTATGTTTAGTGCTAATTACCAAATGTCAGCAGCAGCCTAACACACAATGTGCTTGGCTGCAGTCTATTGTCTATGACATGTAGCGCTTCATTACTGCGTTCCCATACTAGACAGACATGGTGTTTTAGAACTATCTTAAACTTTTCCAGTTAATTTGTTGTGCAGAATTATTACAGTGTGCCAGTTTTTGTCGCAGCTGCTGTGTCACATTGTGTGAGCTTGCTTCTTGCTATGCGCTTGTGAGTGATGAAAATGGAGAAAGCTGTGGCAAGTGTTTGTGACTGACACTGTTGACCCTGCTGTCCTGTCTTTTCAGATACAATGGACAAAGTTGAAAACAAGCCCCATCTGCCTGGTAAGAATTGTGTTATTTTGGTCCTTACTCAGAGCTCATGCACATTTCTGCAACACTAAGCTTCCCTCTCATCTTTAATCCAAAATACCCTTATTCTAGGAAGACTAGCAGTACCCTGTCTTGCTATTGTACTGATTTTTTGACTGATAAGCACATATAATTGTGATCTTTCTGTACTTATCGTTGGTGAATGCTGCATCTCTAATTTACTTGCTCCGTTGTATGCTGACTGTTGTCTGTGTTTTTCCTCTTATGTGTAGTTCTTAGATAAGGTAGAGGTAGAGATGAGGACGTGCGAAGAACCTCGTCCACCCAATGGCCCCTCTCCCATAGCTATAACAGCAGGCCAGAGGTAAGCTTTCGCAAATTTTGTGTTAAGCCAACATATCTGTTGTTTAATACTGTACTACATCCTATGTCGTGTGTATTTACAGCGAGTATGGCTTTGCTGAAAAAGTAGTAGAGGGCATGTCTGTTAGGATCAACTCAATTACCATCAAGGTCCAGGCTAAGGCCTTCCACGCATCCTTTGAGCTCTGGCAGCTACAAGGCAACAGCCTCAACCCCAAATGGCAACGTAGTGACCTTCGCTACACCCGCATCACTGACCCAAAGAGAGGAGAGGTGCATTATACACACAAACACTTTTATTTCTCTCCCAGCACAGCTTTAACACTATCCATCTTAGTCATGTAATGTAGTACTGAATGTAATGATCCACCACAGAAGTCGTGTTTTCTCATTAAGCCTGCTGTAAATGAGTTCTGTGATAGTGTAATCAAGTCACATGTTTTGGTCTTTGGTAGCTGCGGACTATTTTGGGATAAACAACCTTTTAGAATGAGAGGGTGTAATCCACTTAAAAGGAAATGTGTCTGTTGCCTTTTCTCTTTAGTAACAATCATTCAATATAACTGTCACAATGTGGTTTTATTTGTCTTGCAGTGTTTATTTGGTTATAGCTTGATTGTTTGAAATGTATATTTTTCATTTAGGTGTTGACATTCAAAGAAATTAACTGGCAAACTCTACGAATTGAGGCAGATGCCATTGAGAGTGATGACCAGGACCTTGGTAGCACCCCTTTAAGGCTCATCACTAACCAGGGACGCATTCGCATTGCTCTTAAACGCAGGGTAAGATTGTATTTGAACATTCATCCACTTTTCTGGTTACAGATCAGAAACATGAAACCATCAGACAAAAATGTCACATGTCCTTATGTCTTGATTATTCTATCCAGATAAAGGACTGTAATGTGCTGGCGTCAAAACTGCTTTTCATTCTGGACGACCTGCTGTGGGTGCTCACAGACTCTCAACTTAAAGCCATCATCCATTATGCCAAATCTCTCAGTGAAGCAATGGAGAAATCTACGCAGCAAAGGAAGAGCATGGCTGCTGAATCTTTGCAGGTCTTACCCCTTTCCATACTTGCTGCCTTTTTTTTTTCTCTCAGAAGAAACTTTAAGTTTAACACTCTTTTGTCAACTTAAGAGTGTTAAACTGACAGGGACCCCAACATATAAGACACGGGTGCCTATAAAAAATTCACAAATATTTAGTAAAAATGAATAAAATATTGTTTCACTATGTATATACAGAAGTGCAAGAAATTAAACTTAAACACAGTCTGTTTGCTGCCTATATTGTAAATCATTAAAAAAAAAATTCAGAGTATGTGTCCATATGTCTACTCTTCTCTTCCTCCCAAGCATTGACTTTTTGTCGCATTTTCATGGGAAAGAGGGAGCATGGGAGCTAGTACTGTCCCCCCCCCACCACCACCAAAAAAACAAAAATGTGCGTTTTTAACCTAACTGCACAAGGAGATTACTTCTGATTGGATCACTTCCAAACTCGTCCCGCCTTTCTACACAACCTAATTACTTCTGAATCTGGATCTCGTCTCTCCATTTTCATTCGTTGACGAAAGTGTCAATACATTTTATCATAGTTTTTGTCCTCGTGCATTCATTTTTATTTAGTTTTCGTCTTGTTTTCATCAGGAAAAAAAGGTTGTTGACGAAAACTATGATGAAAATTATTGGTCAATGAAATTGACAGTGGTTGCAGCAAATAAAACATGCTCACTGATAACGGACAAAATTTGTTTTTGTTTCCCTGTGTTTATGCACAGTAAGATATTTTTTCTCAGTTTTGTTAAATCATCTTGGTAATTGTAAATGTGTTGTTTCTTCTGTGGTTTAGACTGCCCCACCATCTCCTGGCCTCCAGAGCCTGTGGACAGAGCCCCAACCCGCTCCTACAGGCACCCCCAGCAACATGAGCCAATACTTTGATCTGTTTGATGTCAAGGAGTCTTCTTACCACACCTTCATATCACGCTTGGACTTACACATATGCAATGACAGTTCTTCAGTGGATGAAGGTTAGAAGGAAGTATCTTACCATGTGCTGCTGTCTTGTAACTAAGTATATCTGTGTTCTGTTCTGTGCTCATGGTAGTCACTTAAATAAAGCAAATTGTTCAGCATTTGAAGGGTAATTGCTGTCAGGCTGGTTGAAAACTCTTGTCATGTGATATTACATAGATGAGCCTCCCCCACCAGGCTTGCAGGGTGCCATGCAGCTGACCTTCAGGAAGCTAGGTTTTGACTACTATCCCGTCCACAGACCTGGTGAGTGTGACTGATTCTTTCTTTGACTGATTTAGCTGCAGTTTACCCTGAGGCTTTGTACTCCTCCCACTGAAGCCACAGCATTCATTCAGGACTAGCTCGTAGGAGGATTACTGTTCAAGCAGACTAATGACATGGGAGACTGTTCTCAGTGTTGTGTTGTTACTCTCTGTGGAATCCCTGAAATGTTGAATGTAGAACACCAGTCACCCTTGGAGCTCATGAAAGTAAATTAAAGATTAAAAAAGGTAAAAAAAAAATAAATCTGTGTCATCAACAATTATACCTCTTTGAAGTAAATATAAAAAGATGTCAACATTAACACAGTGCATAGTTATGAACAATATACACATATGGTCACACATGTACACATAGTATGTATAGATACTGTACACTGACTTTGAAGAGTATTCTGACTCCTTTGCTTTTTTTGTTGTAGACTTAATTAAACATCTCTGTTTTGTTAAGATTACCATTATGGAAAAATTACAATCTCTTCAAAAGTTGTGTTTAAGTCATAAATATATACATTTAAAATTTACTTCAGACTTTTTAGCCCCACTAGCTCTGTGGCTCTGTTGATGACAAGATTCAGCCCACCAGTTTGGTACATACTGAATTTAGACTTATCAGCATTATTTCTTCTAACTTTTTGGTTAGAAGGCTTCATGATGACTTTTCCACTAGAACCACCATTAGGTTTATATTTCTAGCCTTGATTGTGTGTACTCTCCAAGGCTGTTTGATTACCACTGCAAGAAAGTACAGTGACAGAATGAACTGTAATCGGTTTGGTGGTCTCCTGAAAGCAGTTTTTGAGAAGTGGAGAGTTTCCTGAGGGGTGGCTAAATTGCCCCGGTAACTATACTGAACACATAACCTAGTCGCGAGCAGTTCAGCATGTTCAGAGTTTCTAAACATCATGTTTTAAGTGCGATATAGATTCTCTGCTCTAGCAATACATTTTATACATGCAACTTGTTAAGCCGTACCTTACTAAAACCACTGAATGAAGAAAATGTATAAATGTTTATAGACTTGGTTCTAATCTGCTCCTAAGTCTGGTTTACACTGCTGGAATTGTAGCTGCTAGAGCACAGATTAGAAATTTGATCAGGGTATTTGTTATCAAGAAATAAAGGTGAAAAAGCCAAATAAAATGAAATTATTTTATTGATTGAATAGGTAATTCAATTAATAAAATAATTTCACTTTTATTTGGCGAAAAAGTAAAGAGGTTTTCAAGTCTTATGTTTAAATGTTTAAAGTTTCAGAGCTCTAATGTGTGGCTGTCATGTCGGAAATGAACGGGAGCATTAAAATGATTAACTTGTGTTAAAATGTTTATTTTAAAGCTCTGTGTGCTAAATCCCAAGAGAAACATTTTTTTTGCTGCATTAATCTGTTGTCTTATTTGCAACAGTGTTGCATTTTAGTGTTAAATTTTTTTTATGTTCTTTAAAGATTTTTATCACCATTTTATCATCATCATCTGATAGCATCTCTCACTGGAGTAGGCGGCACTCAAGCTGGGTTTCACAGCCTGGTGTTGTAACCACTGCTGTAATACCAAATATCTCTGACTGGGGTTTTAGGTTTTGTCAAGCCAGCTGCCACAACGAAAACCTGGATGTGTTGTAACACAGTCAGTAACACACAGCAGCGTCCCACACAGAAAATATGAATGTATCTTTGAAGACAAATAAGGTTTATAAAAAAGCTGTAAAATCTAAGTCCTTATTTAAGCTAAGGTATTTGGTGACCTGTAATTTACAAATCCAGAAAGCTTCCCTTTGGTTAAGACTCCTTTGTCTGTCATTTCTTCATATTGAATAAGGAATGTGGTCAATTCAAAAGGTTTGTAATGTAGCTGGGCTACTATTATGGAAGTCCAGTCAGTGAGGACTTAGATTTTACTGCATACAACTAGAAAAGATCCAGTGTATTCATGAACTTTCTTTAATTCCTTGCTAAAGGTTTGTAGGCTGAAACACATTGGTGTTTTAGGTTAAACATGATCATGCCATGAGAATAAAGGCATTTAAAATTTTATTTGAAAAAAGAGTGCCTTAGAGTTCTTTGATTTAGCCTTGGTGGTCTCCTGACTTGTCATGTAGTTCCACCAGAAGGTCAAACGTTAGCATTTGTGTATTACCGTATTTTCCGGACTATAAAGCGCAATATCAATGAATGGGTCTACTTTCATACATAAGGCGCATCGGATTATAAAGCGCATTCAGCGAAACAAAACAGTCAGATAAGTCAAACTTTATTCAACTCATTCACAATAACTCTCAACATTGTTCAGTTGTAACATAAAATACAAAACAATACACTCACTTTTTCAGTTCATTCCTCTCATGCACAAATCCATCAAATTCTTCATCCTCAGTTCTGAGGTAAACAGTTGGGCGATTTCAGCATCAAGCATGCCCGGATCTCTCTCGTCATTATCAGTCAGTGATCTTCATGTCACGTGCTACCGCTGTTGCCTTGAGTCGAATAGAGACTGTAGAGACGCTTCTACCTGCTGTTCTCTGTTCAATAACCCACTGTTCAAGTTTGTCCTCTAACTGTGGCCATCTCGCTTTGTTCCCTCGGAAACTCTGTTTGGTCTTCTTTACTTGGCGCAGGTCATCTTCTTGCTTCCTCCACTTCCGCACCATTGATTCATTAATGTTGAATTCTCTCGCAGCTGCTCTGTTCCCATGTTCTACTGCGTGCCTGATAGCCTTGAGTTTGAAATCCGCTTCGTAAGCATGTCTCTTAACAGGTGCCA
>VUQS01032797.1:0-26749 GCA_015108495.1 Heterochromis multidens
GCTCTTTGGTTCTCCTGGTTCCCTGTCTCATCCCCATGTCTGGTGTTCAGTGTCTCTAGCTCTCTCGCCCTCTCTCTCTCTTGCTCCCTTGCTCTCTCACTCTCTCTTGCTCTCTCGCCCTCTCGCTCTGTCTCTGTCTCTCGCTCCCTGTGTTCAGTTCACGTGTCTCGTCAGTGTCATTCTGTTCAGGTGTGTGTCCCAGGTGTGTCCACTCTGCCCTTATTTCCTCTGTGTATTTATTGTCTTGGTTTGCCTTTGTTCCTTGTAGCTGTCTCCCTCATGGTGTGTGTCCCTGTCTCAGTTTCAGTCGCAGTCAGTCAGTCAGTCTGTAAGTCAGCTTAGCTTAGTCCTGTTCTCTCCATGCTCCATGTTTGTTTTTGTTTTGTTTCCTCGCCTTTTTCCCAGCATCAATAAAGCTGTGGTTTTTAGTTAATCTCCTGTCTGTTGAGTCCTGCGTTTGGGTCCTACCTTTCCTGCCACACACTTCCGGTTACATGACACTTCCAAAGCTTTACAAAAATTTGATTGCCTCACATAGTAGCAAGTAAATATTTTCTTTACAAGTTCAAGCAAAAACAATGGTCCAACAGAAGACTACATTTGAATGCATATTTGTATAAAATATATGGGAGGCCTACAAAGAACATTCCAGCTTAAAGGTATTATAATAGTCAGACCCTGATTCCCCCTTCCCCCTGTCTCCACTTCTTGTTCTCTCCTTCCTTCTCATTTCATCTGTCCCTGCAGGTGGGACAATACAGGCTATGCCCAGGGGTTAAAGGAAAGCTTAATATGAGCCATTAAAAAATGGAATTGCTATTGGCAATGAGCTTAATCACTCAGTGGAACATTTGGGTGCAGTAAAACATCCTGGGTGGAGGCCCTCCAGCCAACTAGTTTGATCTATGACTGTATTCACCCATCTCACATCTGCGAGGGGGATAGCTAGCCATAGCTGACCCTGACAAACAGATGCTTAACATTACAGGTCTTAGCAGCACTCCACTAGCTCTTGACTGCTAGCATCGATGTTGTTAGGCTTCACCAGTGAACTTGTTTTTTGTCTGAACTACTCCTCCCTCCCTCTCCTGCTTTCTAGCAGAAGCCCAAATTGCCAGTGTCAACCAGCATGAAAAAATATAAAGTGTGCTTTTGGTTATGTGTTTTGCATGCAAGTGAATGTGCATATGTGTACCTCTGTGAGTGTTTTTGCTGTGCAAATACTTGTGTTTGTGTAGGCGGACCAACAAATGTGACAGACAAATTTATGTGGCCAAGCATCGGTAGTACTCGGGACTGTGTCGTCATCTGATTATGCATGTGCATTCCACAACTACCCTATTTGTCCTTTGTTTGGTGGTGTGGAAATGCCATTTCTCCTTTGTTTGGGAATGTTTTGAATTTGATCAGTCACATAAATCTATTCAAAGTCATCTCTGCATGCTGACCTTATAATGGAGGTGGTTGCCAAGCAATTACATGCCTTGCCTTCTCTCAGGCTGAACAAAGAGAAAAAAGCCTTGTGTTTTAAACGGATGAGCAGTGAAAAGGTACTCAGCACCTATTTTTACCATATCTAGCTGGAAAGCTGACTGAACAGGGATTTATCACATTTCTACAGAGACTCACACATGCACTTAGACACAAAATTAAACACATGTGTACAGTACATCTGCAGGCGCAGATATACTAGCACTCATTTATTCACATGCTGTCCTCTGTTTGAACTGGTTGATTTGCCTCTTTTAAAAGATTGTATTGCCATTTCATGCTAGCAAATAAATTAGCACTCATCATCGCTTTTGCCACTATTTTGTCAGCTTTTTGAGAATGGCTGTTGCATCATAAAAGAGTTTTTGTAATATGCACGAATCCAACATAAATCAAAGTTGGTTGTATTTGATAAATATATCTGTTGTGTCGCCGCAGGATTCGCTTATAAAAAGATCATAGAAATCACAGATTAATTCATGATACAATTCTGTTGTGACTTGCTGCTAGTCTAAATGCTATCACACTGCAAGACAGTCATCTGTGATAGACCACAGCATCTGTGTAACTGAAAAATAAATAAAAAGCTCAAAAAAGGCAAAAAGGAAAATGTATTTATTGACTTTATTTATAATGCATGAAATACAATTAATTAGCTTTCAGATGCTTGGCACAACTGTATCAATAATGTATCACTAAAGGAAGTGATATTTATTGCCTTATCAATATTTTGTCCCACCCCTAATAAATAGTATAAATATGCAACGCAGTCAAAAAGGAAGCCATAACTTACCATATAAAACATAAGGCAATGCTTACTAATGACAGACAAAACTCTGATAGCAATTTGTGATTAGTTTGGCATAGTACTCTCAAGCTTACTGACAAAGCAAAAAGACTGGCTCTCTGTACTCTTTCTTCTTCTTCCTTCCTCAATCTCACTCTGCCTTGCCTCATTCCTTTAGTTGCCAAAGATTGGGCAGGGTACCAAAAAGTTGACTTAGAGCTGTCTGTCTGCTAGCTGGCTTCTTGCTGAGATGGCAGTCAAAACCAAATGACTTTATATCTTTGTTCCTGCAGGAAATGCCATTCAGGCCTTTGGTTATGGGATAGACAACACACAGAACAAAAGTGCGTCTGTCCCAGGCCCCTCAGCGACACTGAAGCCAGAGCCTCAATGGACAGCGGACATCTCAGAACATTCCTCTGTGACTATCCCAAAGGTAATAGGTTTTCATTGATTGTTTCATTACATTGAATATTATAGATGTTAAATTTGTTTTCAAAATGTAAGGAAGTTAATAAAGAGTTATTTACTGCCTTTCTGGCAATCAGGTAAGCTCTAGGAGGTTGCTAATATGAAGCTTATGGATAAGTTCAATAAGGAAGATCTGTAATCACTTATCTGCCTGCTTTTCCGGGTGTTTGGCTGCTAGTCTATTCTTTGCATCACTTCCACTTTCCCACATTGTTAATACAGAAATCATTACTCTAGTCCCAGCATCTTCTTGCCCGCCTTCTTTGAACCAATCAGCCTCCCCTCTGCATGTTTTAAATCTGAGTGCTCTTCTGTCATTCTCGCTTTCAGATGCTCATTTGTGCAATTGTGTCATGTCAAGTTGATGCCAAAGAGCTTGATTTCATCTGACCACAGCATTTTCTTCCAAGCCTTCTCTGAATCATTTAGATGTTCTTTGGCAAACATATGACGGGCCTGTACATGTGCCATCTTGAGCAGGGGGACCTTGCAGGCGCCGCAAGATTTCAATCCATTACAGCGTACTGTGTTACCAGTGGCTTTTTCAGAACGTTCCGTGCAGAGTTTACCCAGAGCAAATGCAAAAAGACAACTGGTCTCCTAGCCTACGTTGGCCTTTCAGCCTGATCACAAACTCTCTCTCTCCTCTCTCCTGGCCTACATCAGCCTTTCAGCCTGAACGCAGGATTCTCACTCTCTCTTCTCTCTTGGTCTATGACAGCCTTTCAGCCTGGTCGCAGGCTCTCTCTCTTTCTCACCTGACCTACATCTGCCTTTTAGCTTGAACGCAGGCTCTCACTCTCTCCTCTCTCCTGGCCTACAACGGCCTTCCAGCCTTATCGCAGCCTCTCTCTCCTGGCCTATGACAGCCTTCCAGCCTGATTGCAGACTCCCTCTCTCTATCCTCTTTCTCTTGGCTTTTGACAGCCACTAAGCCTTATTGCAAGCTTTCTCTTCTCTTTCCTGGCCTCAGATGGCCCTTGAGCCTTATCACAGGCTCGTTCTCTGTTCTGCTCGCTCTTTTCTCTTGCTGTCTGGACCCTTCCCCAGTTTCCTCTTGTTACCATCATTAATTTCACTTAGTATACCTCTTTATATTAATGTCTATTTTCTGTGCCTTGGTCATGCTACAGCTAATGATCACATGTTTTTATTCTATACCCTTCCACGGTAAGATTACTCTTACTTTTTTTGGGGGGGGTCCTGTCCAAAATCCTATCACCACTGGGATTCTGTTCTGCCGTGATGGGTCATCTGAGTCTAATCGCCAAATAGATTAATTAATTACTCTAGGAGGTTACGAATATGAAGCTTATGGCTAAGGTCAGTAAGGAAGATCCGTAATCAATTATCTGCCTGCTTTCCCAGGTGTTCAGTTGCTAGTCCATTCTTTACATCACTCCCACTTTCCCACACTGTCAAACTCAATACTGACATCATTACTCGAGTCCAATCATCTTCTTGCCCGCTTCCTTGAGCCAATCAGCCTCCACTCTGCATGCTTTAAATCTCAGTGCTCTTCCGTCATTCTTCCTTTCAGATTCTCATTTTTGCAACCCACCTTCTCCCCATCTTAGCCTCATCCGAGTCACTCAGAGCTCCATCCAAGCCTCCATCTTCATCTTCACCACCACCGGGATCTAGACCCTGGGGGGGGTCCTATCTTTCATCCTATCACTGCTGGGATTCCGTTCTGCCATGATGGGTCATCTGTGTCTAATTGCCAGATAGATTAATTAATTTATCTATCTCAATAAATTATATTCAGTTCTTTCAAATGATCTCTCCTTATTGAACTTCCAGTTTATCATGACACATTTAGGTCAACTCACTGTGTAAAATTTAAAGTGATGTGGGGATTTTTTTTTGTCATAGCACAAATATACATTTTCATCACTTTCCAGCAACTTCTTTGCATACATTTCTTAAAATGGACCTATTGCAAGAAGAACCACAAAAATACTCCTCCATTCTGTATCTGTGAAAGGGGGATTTTGTACAGTGGCAAAATAATAAAACTCAACATGATGCACCATTCACATTCACATCACATACAATCTCCATGCTTGTTAAAGCAACTGGCACATCAAAACAGACGCTTTATGATAACACAGTTTATGCTACACCCAAGATGATGACATGTGGTTGAAATATTATATTTTTCTCACAGACAAAGAAATAGTGAAAGGAATGGGAGGTGGGGGTTTAATCTGGATTAGAGGTTCTAAAATACTGGCCCAGGGCCTGTTCTCTACTGAATGCTGTCTACTCTGAAGACTGCAGTCAACTCAACTATAACTAGGGTCACTGTCTGGAGCAGAAAAACATCACTTTTTTTTTGCTGTGTTGCACAAATGCATGGGTCTTTGTCTTTTAATAGAACTGTTCTTCATTTTCTCTTCAAATAAATGTAAAAATGACAGAATCATGTTATCCACAAAAGAATCCTTCTTTTTATCTGTCTCTCTGGGACTAAACAGAAATATTTCACTTTACACTTTAGGTCGAGGAGAGGTTTTCCTTTTTATCTAGCTGTTGAGTTTGATTAGTTTTCACAATGAATTATGGTTGTGTTTTACAGATGTATTTTAGATGTTCCATGCAGCCTTCTAAAGTAAGACTAATGATGCTTTTCACCTTTGCAGGAGACCCAGTTACCCATGTTTGGCTGCAGTATAAAACCGTGCTTTATAAAACATTCCCCTGCTAATGTTGTTGTTCATGTAATTTTTCAGTGATTGTTACACATCCAAATCCAAGTAATGTCCACAGTTTAGGAATGCAAATTTGTGTTCTGAATGAATGACTACCATTAAGATATCTCACATCACAACCATTAAATGTTAAACCCTCATTGATTGGAAGACAGGGAATTAAAACCTTACGTCATGATCACCGGGTTTGAGCCTTGTTTTCTGTCTGGAATTCTTAATTAATATTTTAAAGCTTTGTTTCACTTATTTCTGTTTATGAAGTTTAGATTTTTGTTTATTTTCTTTTCCAAATGCCATTTGTTCCCTATTATTATTCGACTTCTGTGATTTCTGTTGGCTCTTTTTGGAGTTTTAGCATTTTTGCGTCAGCCTTATAAAACACATCACTTTTTGTTCATTCAGTCTGCCTTTCTTCTTGCATTTAGGTCCTAGTTTTGCAAACCCTGACAGTATTCTGTGATCAGATATGGACCCAGCAGACAAAGCGGTAGAGTTTGAATGGCAGTAGGTGGCCGTTTTTGACAAAGGATTTTAGAACTGAAGCCATAGCTCACCCCTGAGTATGAGCCCCAGGGGTCTTGCCAGGGCCATGGGGACCCCAACCAGTAAGTGTGGTCCTGGGGGACACCATGCCTCAGGGGGGCCAAGTCCTCAGGTCCAACCTCTGCCAGCTGCTATCAGCTGCCTGAGTCTGCTTCTAAATCTCTGCCAAATTCAAAGAGGGACTGTGGCTCTTGGCGACACTGCTCATTACAGCCTCAATAGCTAGTTCCTCTGCCTGTGTTTGGACGTCAGGCCGCAGCATGTTTCATCGCTTGGGTCAATCGACCCTAAATCCCCAGCCAGTTCCTCCGTCTGGGTTGGTTGACACCAGGCCTCAGCTGGCTCTGTGGACAATAGTCACTGGGTCAACGTCAGTCCCTTTGCTAAGAATGATGGTCACCTCACTAGACATAGCTCCACCCAGTGGCTCAACAGAGATGGCTATTCCAAAAATTGAGCCTGGTAGCCCGGAATCTGAGTATCCTGTTCCTGAGCTGGTCCCCCGTGAAACTGCTTGTCCTAAGTCCGTTTTCCTAATGTCGGCTACCCCCATGACTATGCTTTCTGCGCCTGAACCAGCCATCAATTTGAAACTGGGGTCCCTTAACCTGAGCTTGTGTATCCTAAGCTGCCCGAGTGAGTGTCCTGTGGTGCCCAAACTGGTGCAGCCTGATCCTGAGCCCAAGAGTCCTGTGCCTGAGCCAGTAGAACTTGAGGCAGTCTTACCTGAGCCAGCCTGCCAAACTCCACTCCCTAGACCAAAGCCTCACTGGCCATCCGCTCGACCTCCCAAGGGACTTCCTCTCCGCTGCTGGCCACCTGTCTCGGTACCTTTCTGTTTCCAATTCCCTGATTACCCCTTTGTGTATAAATAGTTTGACATCTGTTGTACTTCCCAGTGTGCTTCCCTTATTTACTCCTGTGATTCCTTTGGATTTCTGTTGGCTCATTTTTGGAGTTTGTGTCTCTGCATCAGTCTAATAAAACGGCTCACTTTTTGTTAATTTAGTCTGCCTTCTGTGTCTTGCATTTGGGTTCCAAATTTGTAAAGCCTGACACCCTAAAAATGTTGCAAAGAGGAGAATTAATGAATAAGCACAGCTGATAACATTAACAGTGTGTATGTTTGGGAAAGGTAGAGAAAGAGAGAGGATGGCAGTGGGGGAATAGGTGGTGAAACTGCTTCTCCAAAGGTTTTGTGTGTGTATGTCAGTATTGATGCACTGCTCAGTGCCTGTCTCACTGCAGCATGGTGTTTAATTTATTGTAAAAATGGTAATTAGGAAACAATAAGACGTGTGATTACTCAAGCAGGAAGTTTATAATTAGAGAGGGAGCTGGTAGCGACATTTTGGGCGGCCCTGAGTTCTCAGACAACTATGCCTGGCAATTAAAACTTGTCAAACTTCCATGGCAGATAAATTGGGGGAGTGTTGTTATGGTATGAGTCCTCTTGGCAGAAGACTGACTGTCCAGAGCTGTAAATCTCACTGTGGCTCATTGAGTAAACATGTGGGCTGAAGCTTGGTCCTTTGAGCACTGTAAGGATGCATCCATATTAGGTATAACTGATCAGTGCCATGCTCCCCCTCTCGACTCCAGTGGAGAATTCACACATGAAATTTGTATACCCAGTTAAAATGTGCATCACAACCAATTGATACAGTTCTTAGAGCAGCTATGTCTGTTTTGAACGGCAATTATCACTTGTTAATAGTGTCATGTCCCCAGCAGGCAGGGTCTTCCACCAACCAGTTGGCTCAGTTGGCCATTAAAACCTCATATACTTGGACTTACGTTTTGTTGGCATGCTGATTATGTTCATTTTTACACACTGGTTAAGCCACCAAAATTACTTCTCCAGGAAGGCACTAAAGTCACGTGGTTACTCTTTTGAAAAGATTATAGTTTAGATTAAAATACACCATTTCACATCAAGCTCAGTTTTCAAGGTAATGAATAAGTCCAATATTTGTATCAGTTATTGCACCTATACCAACTCAAAAAGCTAGATTTTCTTTACCAGTGATAAAGAGCTAATCTATTCAGCTGATCTGTTAAATTCAGTTCTATGTTGTTCAATATTTACGTACTATGCCATGCTTGAGCACCAGTGTACTGGTGGCAAAGAATTCTAACATAGTGTGGAGGAAGCTAACTGCGAACAATTACCACTTTCAAGGTATTTCATGTCCGCTACATCAAAATTTTCTTTGCAGTAGTTTATGACTTGATGATGGATGAAAAAACTCTCTCCCTCTTACTCTCACACTTGTTATGTTCATTATTTATTGGGCCTGTGTTAACATAACAAGTTGTCCTCAGCTCCACTCTGTCTGTCTGTTAGGAGGTGCACACATATAAAACTAGGAGAAGAGAAAGACAGCAAAGTGCAAAATTTAAAAAAAAGAATCAGAGAATAATATCAATATTTTTCACCTTTCATTTTTGTTATTCTGGTGCTGATTATATTATTTTACTAACAAACACAGATTCAATGATTATACTTGCATATATTTATTAGTTACATTTTGCTTTACAGAGTTTGGAAAGTAATGTTTAAGTTGCGCCTGATGTTACACAAGTGTATCTGCATCAGTATTGGAAATGAAAAAGTTGAGTTGGTGCATCCCTTATCAACTGGAGATTTTACATGTACTTATTCCCACAACCACAGAAGAATCACTTGATCTGGATTACTTTCTGTTTATCGGTGATCAATACTGATGATAACGTACCATCTTAGCTACAAGCAGGTACCAGGAGGCTGCCTGCTAGTCATATCTATGAGACAGATTACAAAGGATAACTGGCCATTCAATTGGCTGATAAAAGTCAAAGTGGGCACACTCTTAATGCTGCTATGTCGTAGCTCTAATGTAAACACAAAGTCTTTGGCTAAATATAGACCATTTTGCATAAAACAGTTTAATTCTTTGTTAAGTAATTTATATATGACACAAACAACAAGAATATATGAATATATTTTAATTCACATAAGTATGTGTACGGACACCTGGATTGTCAGTGCTGGCGTACAAATATCTGGCGTTTACTGAATTTCCAAAATATTTGTTTATCTCAGTAGGATAAACCCTCATTTGATGATGCCAAGGACTCGGTTCCAATCTCAGCAGGAGATATTGTGTTATTGCTCTCTGCTGTAAGTAGATATGCATTTTAATTTAAATCTTATACTGTGTAAAAGGATATGACTTTTAAAAAGATAAGACATTTATATATATATAGACAGTTATTTGAACATATAGTGGTTAAAATTCTGTTGAAACAGCTAGGTTTGATTTAGACATCAAACGAGTTTACCATAATTTTACATGGCTTTGTACTGAAATCAGTGGAAATCAATGGAAAATTGCTCAGTGGGAATGAAATTTCTAATAGATTGGGTGGGTGGTTTGTAAAACCTTATTCAGTAAACAGTCAGTCAATTATCTTTTAGTGATGGCCATTTTCCACTTCATTAGGTACACCTGTTCAACTGCTTGTTAATGCAAATATTTAACCAGTCAATCACATGGCAGCAACTAAATGCTTCTAAGCACATAGACATAGTCAAATCAAGCTGCTGAAGTTCAAACCAAGCATCAGAATGGGGAAGAAAGGGGAAGAACTTTGAACGTGGCATGGTTGTTGGTGTCAGACGGGCTGGTCTGAGTACTTTGGGATTTTCCCACGCAACCATTTCTAGAGTTTACAGAGAATGGTCCAAAAAAGAGAAAATATTCAGTGAGCGGCAGTTCTCTGGATTAAAATGCCTTGTTGATGGCAGAGGTCAGAGGAGACTGGCCATACTGCTTCAGGCTGATAGGAAGATGACAGTAACTCAAATAACCACTTGTTACAACCAATTTATGCAGAAGACCATCTCTGAATACACGTTGAACCTTTAAGCAGATGGGCTACAGCAACAGAAGACCACACCGGGTGCTACTTCTGTCAGCTAAGAACAGGCAGCTGAGGCTACAATGCACAACCTTCACGCAGCTTCACCAAAATTGGACAATAGAAGATTGGAAAAATGTTGCCTGATGTTATGAGTCTCGCCTTAAACAACATGAAAGCATGGATCCATCCTGCCTTGTATCAACAGTTCAGGCTTCTGGTGGTGTAATGGTGTGATGGATATTTTCTTGGCACACTTTCAGCCCTTTAATACAAATTGAGCATTGTTTAAACACCACAGCCTACCTGAGGTTTATTACAGACTATGTCAATCCTTTTATGACCACAGTGTACCCATCTTCTGATGGCTGCTTCCAGCAGGATAATGCACCATGTCACAAAACTGGTTTCTTGAACATGACAGTGAGTTTCCTGTACTTAGATGGCTTCCACAGTCACCAGATCTCAATCCAATAAAACACCTTTGGGATGTGGTGGAACAGGAGATTTGCATCACGCATGTGCAGCCAACAAATCTGCAGCAACTGTGTGATGCTATCATGTCAATATGGACCAAAATCTCTGAGGAATGTTTCCAGCACCTTGTTGAATCTATGCCACGAAGAATTAAGGCAGTTCTGAAGGCAAAAACAGGATCCGATGTGGAACTGTCGAGTTACTGAATGTTGGTATGCTATGCCATTTCACACTTTCTGAACTTGGGTTCAAATGTACTTAAGTACTATATGGAGTAACAAGTGTGAGAAGTGCCTACTTTGTTTTTTAGAGAAAATACTGTCGTTTTTCCAATTTTTGTAATGTGTTTCTTTGAAATTTGATGATGAAAATTTAATGGATCCCAGTGGTGCTTTTGTTATATTTCCACTGTCAGCGGAGATTCCACAGAAAAGATCTTTTTTGTGTGTGTGTGTCTCCACAATCAACCACTGAACAGATTTTGAAACAAGAAATTGTTTAAAATTAAACTGTTTATTATTATTGGATTTAAAGTTTTATTTAAAGGTTTCATCATTTTATTAAAAGCAACTTGTGTATGTGATCAGTCTTCACAACCCCATAACACACAAACAAACACACACACCCATACACACTCACCTCGTATGCAGTGGAAGGCTAGTGCTCTCATGTAACCCTGTCACTGTTGATTTTCAGCTCAATTGAATGGAACTGACTGGTGGAAAAAGGCTACATAACTCAGTGTTACTCAATAACTAGTCTTTCAAAGTATCCTGTTTCGCTGCAAATTTGATAGTTTGTTGAGTGAATAAAAACAAGTGCTGTGTATTTACTACTTAAGTGACAAGGCACGTGCATTTTTAACAGTTTAAATAAATACTTTTGTTTCTCATGCTCTCTCTGCCTGTAAACAAATCAGTACATTTTTACATTGTCTGTATTCTGTCACGGTTTATGCATGTATATGTATGTGTTTGTGCTTTAGCCCTTTGTTCATGTGTGTGTAGCTTATCACAAGCCTGAGTGTATGTGTGGATATTGGCTGCAGCTAGAGATCTGGACTCATGTCAACAGGCTGCTGCCACACATCACTGCCCTTGCTAATTAATTGGCTTTTAGTCGCGGATGTGTTTGGTGCATTGTCAGGCTACCCACTGCTGCTCCTCCACACACCCCTCTTTTTTTGGCAACTGTCATTTCAATCATTTCTTTGTAAAGTGTGAATTCACAAACACAGGTACCTCGATAACTGCAGCTATTGGATACATGTCCTTTGTCTCCCTCATGCTCCTTCCTCCATCCTTCTTCCCCTCTACAGAAGCAAAAATATGGCTGTCTTGTTAAAATAATTCAACAATTTTCTTGTTTCATTATTTATTTTCTCATTTACGTGTTGCCTTGTTCTGTTGGAAGATGAAGTGCAGGTAGATAACATCAGAGTACTTTTTTTTTTTTTTTTCCTGTGCACAGCGAAATGGGCGAATATGTGGTGAAGATGAGGTGAGGGGATGGTGGAGGAAGGGGAAGAGGAGGAGAAAATGTTTCATATTCCTTATGATGTGCCTCTGTATTGCTGTGCTGGACTGAAAATGGTACCTTTGCAAATTGAGCAGGACTGCTTTAACTTGAAGGCAAATGGTTATGCTTTGTGTTACAGAAATCCGAGAAAATTGAAAAAGTATTCAAAATGCTAACAATTTTATGGAACAGCACATAATAAAACCCATTGTAGCACGGGTATAACAGTGGAACTCTGGAGGCCACAGAATTTAATATCTGTGCTGATTCCCACTCGTCTCTGCCATAATGTGAACAGTGTAGGAAAATAAACTTCACAAGTTTATTTTCTCTTGTGCATAAGAATAAACATTGTAGTGTTTTGATTGTGCACAGTCAAACAAGGGGTCTTGCTTTCTTGGGCCTCTACTTGCTGTAAGATTTGCCTCATGAAATATTGAAAAGAAATCCATAGCCGCCGCTGGCTTCTGTAGTGTGTGTTTGGCTTTGTGGTATGTTTTTCTTGTAAATAAAGTCTGTAATGATAGCTTTAAAAACTGTTTAGAGACTTGCTGGCACAACCTAAAAGATTTTGTGAAAAAAAAGAAAAAGTGCACACAAGAAGCTTTCCTTTGTTGCCAACTTGTTTAAGAAGCAAGGAGCATACTAAGCAGCAGGGGCTTGAAATATACTTCACATATCAAAACATTTGGTGGATCAAACACTCAGTGTTCATGCCAAAGTGGATATACTATGGATGTCATTTCTTGCTTTGACTTTTTGAATTATGTTTTCTCTTCTTCTCTTTAGCAGTGACCCTGTCCTGTCTCATCTCCCTCCTTTCCTGTCTAACCTCTCTCTTATCAAATGCCAGAACAGAAAAGCAGCATGAGTTGTGAGTCATGTCTAACCTTTTGCACATCTCTCTCCCTCTGTGTGTCCCTCTATCTGCCCAGTATCCTCAACCAAGAGGTGGTGTCGTGGACCTGGGAGAGGATCACTCTTCTTGTCTCTATGCCAATGTCTGGGCTCTGCTTCCCAGCCTGGCTTTGGCTCTGGTCCTGGCCCAGCATGCCTTATAGAAGAGCCAGGAGGAGAAAAAAGAGGTCATCCACCCACAAGCTGATCCCAAATGCAGAAGGTGTTATTTCTGAGACTGATATTAAGAAGGCTGAATCTCTGGACAGTTGACATGAATGGCATTTACGAAAGAGGAAAACAAAAGTCAGAGAGAGGTGGAAATGACAGAAATTTTACAACTGTGAATTTGTTGTTCATTTATCGTATCATTCGGGCAGACCACAACTGTGATGGAGCACATGGCTTTTCAAAAGACCCTTGGTATGAGAGGCCATGAAGGCCGCTCTCTGACTGAGACGCAAAACCCGGAGGACTGAAGCTGCTCATGTCAGAGACTTCTGCACTTTTCTCACCAAAGGAGGGAGAGAGGGGGAATGAGCAACACAATTAAAAGAAGGCAAGGCAGGATTGGCAGAAAAGAAATTGTTGCAGAGAGAAAAGGAATGAGCTTGAGGTAAATGTCATATAGTGAGATGGAAAAAAGAGACTTTTTTTTTCTTTTTTTTTGTCTGGAACTGGTTCTTGACTTAATCTTCTCTTGGATGAACGGACCACACATTTAGGGGCACGGATGGGGGATGATTACATTCTGTTTCTTCAAATCTAGTGTAAACTCTAAATTGTAAAGCCTACTCAGTGTTCTAAGTGTTGGTATAGTATCTGTGACCATAATCAATCTACAGTACCGAGCTTTCATTTGGGTGCTACAGTATACTTTTTAAGCAGGCAGTGACAAGAGCTAAAGGCAGTCGTGTTAACAGTTAATGGTCTTATGGTCATTTAAGATGTTGTTGATAACTGTGGGTGTTCGCCATATGTCCACCTGCACATGTGTATATTTCTGTCTCTATGTATATAAACAACACTTTTCTTTCATTCAGCCTAATGATATCTAGTACCTTTAAAGGACATTATATTGTATGCAAAGGTGGCTCTGTACTGGTACTAATGGAAGGATTTCATTATCTGCATTTATATTTGTCTATTAAGGTTTGATCACAAAGAATGTATACAGGGATAAAATTAAACAAGCTCAAACTGCTTGAAAAAGCCATAATCTGTGTGTGAATATCGAAATATGTTTACAAAGTGTGTGTAGTGACTTATTACAATGTGTGAGTGTGTTTACAAATGGGAGAAAAGTAGCTTGTGAGGAGCATTTTGAATTGCCCATGTGGGGGTTCATTTTCCCCCGTCAGAAAGCAGAGGTTATGATGCATATTGTAATTGGAGAGTAAGATCATCCTCCAGTTTTTGTGACCATGTTTGGGAACTTCCAGCTCTGTTGTTCCCCCATTTTAAGGGTCTCTGAAGTTTTTCTTAATTCACATACAATAAGTTTTTGTCCAAAGGAGTGGAGAGGAATGATAACAACCTTACACTAATAGATTGGGCCTGTGTGTGCACCTCTTATTACTGAAGATTATTATTAGCATTATTAAGATAGACATGAGAAAATGTCAGGCTGTCTGTAAATGGCTTCCTTCTGATGGGAAATTGTTCTACACGGGCAAATTTGTTTTCACTGTTCAGAACAGGAGCTGATGTCTTCAGCTTCTTGGTCCACTGTTAAGAAGACTTGAAGTCATTCTGTGTAACTTAGGCAAATCAGCATTTAACTTAACCACATTCATTTGGACATAGCTATAAAAGAGCACATTTGCAAACAAGATGAGGCAGAATGCATGATATTACACCCTGAAGAATATTTTTTTGCCCATCATGCATTGCGTTTGTTTTCAAAACATACACTCTGACAGATGCTGAAAAAAAAATCAAGACTTCTGCTGGCATCTTTGCCGTTCATGCTTACATAATTTTCCACTGCACTGAATGAATGTTGACTTTTACTTCACAACCAGTGTTTCACCAAAAAATGTTTTTATTTTCAGACAGCACATCAAGTATAGTGTTGTGCCACATTCATGCATGCTATAGAACCAAACAGTTTTATGTTACCAGCTAGTTTAGAAAAGGTTTACTATCTGCCTGGGTCATGAATGTTAAATGAAACTAGGCTCAGTGTGCTTTCACCACAGGCTGGTTAGGTCTGGCAGGAATTACAGTGATTTCCTAAACTGGTGAATTTACTGCTGTAAAATAGCAAAGATCTGAACACTTACAACATTTTTCTTTGTGAGCTCCACATTCAGAACACTTTCATAAAGAAACCATGATATTTTTGGCTAGGTTTTGTTTTGGACATTAAAAGATATGATATGTGAGAGATATATATACAGTACACACACACACACACACAGCTCTATTATACAACCTGCCTCATAAGAAATAATTACACATTTTTAATATTCTGAAAGAAAGAAAATGAATGCACTATTTGTTAAAAGTAAGTCTACAAACTACATGCATATGAATAATTTCTCCTTTTACCTGATATCACTTTATGGATGCTACAGTCCTTTTGAATTATAATGTACCTCTGTCAAAGTTTACAAGCTGCTTTGAAAGAGTTTCAAGGCAACTCAAAGTATAGATACTTTTAGGTCCTTAAATTGTTGGACAAAGACACAATGTTTGTAGTTTGACTGCCTGAAGTCTAGAACCTATGGACATCACCAATCTCCTCACTTAAGTTTCACCGCTAGACCTTTACTGGAGCCACCTTCGGTTGCTGCTTGTTTGTGGTTCTTTTTGCATTCAGTTTTGTATTTAATAACTGCATGCTTTATTGGATTGAGATCAGGGGACTGCCATTAAAGAATATCCCATTGCTTTGACTTCAGAAACTGTCGGGTTGCTTTTGTGGTATGCTTGGGGTCATCAGTTTTGGAGCATTTGGCTGAATCTGAGTAGAGAGTATAGCCCCCTACACTTCAAAATTCATCCTGCTGCTTCTATCAGCTGTCTATACTAGTGACCCGGTTCCACTGGTAGCCATACATGCCCATGCCATAACATTGCAACACTGGCAAGTGGCAAAACTTGCAATGCTTGACAGGTGATCTGGTATGCTTTGGCTCATGAGTTGTTTCTCTTCTTTTTCACTTCAGATCATGATACTTTTTTCTTCCCATCATTCTGGTACAAGTTCATCTTGATTTCATCTGTCCAAAGAATTTTTTTCAGAAAAGTGTAGAACTTTTAGATGTCTTCTGGCAAAGTATATTCCGACCTTGTTCTTGAGTGTAACTAGTGGTTTGCACCTTGTTGTAAACTCTCTGTATTTACACTCATGGAGGCATCTCTTGATTGTAGACCTTGACAAGGATGTACCTACCTATTTAAGAGTGTTCTTGACTTAGTTAGATGTTATGTAGCTGTTATTCTTAACCAAGAAAGAATTATGTGATCATCCACTTTAGCAATCTTCTGTGGTCTTTCAGGCCTTTTGGTGTTGCTGAGCTGGCGAGTGCATTCCTTCTTTTGAAGAAAGTACCAGATTGTTGATTTTGCCGCTCATCAAGTTTTTGCTATCACTCCTATAGAGCCCTCACTTACACTGACATCTCTTTTTAAAGTTTGAGATTACAGTAAAAAACTATAAAATACAAATTCAACACTTTGAATCAGATGCCTGCTTCACTTCTCATGAAATAATTAGCAAACAGGCCTCACGTGGCCCTGAAACTACTTGTCAGTCAATAGTCCAGTTTTTTTTTTAGTCTCTAAAAAATGGAGACTGAATATAAAAAAGGCTATAATTCAGTTTTTTGTTAAACCCCTTGAATTAAAGCTGTAAGTCTGCACTTCAATTGCATATTTATTGTTTGATTTAAAATCCACTGTGGTGGTGCACAGAGGCAAAACTACAAACGCTGTATCTTTGCCCAACAGATTATGAACCTAACTGTATATAGCAATGTGGACAAAGTAGTTAAATTTAAACAAATCTATCTGATCATCTATTTAAAACATATCTGCAGAATCAACAGAAAATGTCAGGCTCAGTGTGCGAGACTCTAAAAAAATAACAAGACTTTCTCATCTTACATCAATATTAAACAATTTTGGAGGGAGAAATCCATCAAAGATGAAGCAGATCTGCCAATTCTCCAGCAAGAACAGCCTCAGTAGTCCATAATACAATATAGGCATAATATACTGTAGTCCAGACCCACTCATGGACACAACCCAGTGCTCTCCTCAAAAAACCTGGGTCCTTTTTATACCAAGATAACCTTATTATTTTTATATGCTTACATTTTCAGATTGAATTATCTCTATATATAGCATAGAGTATTTGAGGTCTTTATGGCAAGGTGTGTTTGTCCAGTTTGACACTTGGTTCCTCCTTTGCAGTCACTTACTGCTGTTTCACACTGATCCTGAATAATTCAGAGTTCAGTAGACTCTACAGCAGGGTTATTACTTGAAGAAGGTAGAAGGTAAGAAGGTAAAATGCAAACAGTTTGTACTTGGATACCTAGTGATGTTTAGGCATTATACTAGAAGTCACTGAGTGACGTTTCATGTTCCACCTGTTTGACAACGTATTTTTTGTTTTCTGTCTTTTTTCTTTTCCTTTTATGTGCTGAAGGAAAGGAAGCTCTTCATGTCTCTGCAGCATACCATAGAAGTAAATGAAAGCATTTACCTGTTCGGAGTATATTCCGTGCCATTAATGCAATTTGCAAGTGGACTTATATATATATATATATATATATATATATTTTATTTTATTTTTTTTGTTTAAGGCATTCTCAATCAGAAAATTTACAACTTGAATCTCTCCGCACTTCCCTTTTGGGTAGCTGTCACAAGAACAATATTGTTCATACTACCCCATCTATTAATCAAATGTGCATTTGGTCAGTTTGTTGCTTGCTTTTCAGAAAAATTGATGAGGCACTGTGAGTGATTATACAGTCAGCGTCCCATAAAGGCGATCAAAACTGGCAGATAAATTAAAGGTTTTGACATGTAGAAAATGCAAATAAACTCATAAAAATTCAAATCTCCCCTCCCATTAAATATATACTCCCCTCCCTGTAGAGGGTCTGAGTTTGGGATGAAAAAGACAGCTGATCAGCAGTTCTTACACAGCTTAAGAGAATGTATATGCAAGAGGCCTACAAATCACACTGCACAATTTTTGGAGATATTACCAGTATAGGAGTGCAGCAGTGGGACAGTTTGAAAAGAGGCAGAATAAAGTGCTTTTGTAGGGGGGAAAGTGAACTGTGGCAGTTGGGATTGGACGCTAGATGTAAAGGCAAATGATATAGTTATCTTTCTGGATGTGCATAATTTAAGCTGCTGAGATAGTGTAGAACAAAGTGTTCTTTAAACTAACTTTAAAGTGCAAACCAGTAGAAGAGTTGTGGGTGCTTCTTTTGTCCTGTATCCTTGCATTCCTGTGTTTAAACACTGAATGTGTGTTAACGCTTGTCTCTGTGTTCAAATACACATGTAAACAGGGCTGTGTGCATTTGGCTATGACAGGGAATGGGAAAAATCTTGAAGCAGGAAATTTGCTAGAAGAGCAATATTCTTTTTTTTTCCCAAAAGGGATCCTTTTGGAGTCCAGTTGGTTTCTTCTCTTCACAGAAGACTAGAAGAGGAGAAGCGGAGGAGGCAGGTAGGGGAGAGGTTTTGGGGGCACGGGAATAAGAAAGCGGCAGGTAGCTGTACATTTCACAGTTGATTAATGAGTCACTGGGATGATGTCTCTTATCAACACTCTGCACATGGCGGAGAGAGAAGAAAGGTTTACAGAGGCTAGGAATGCTCCAATCACAGATGGCTCCCATTGCTGTCCCATCATCCCTTTCTGCGCTCACCCACCTGTTTTTGTGAGGACCTTCTCTTCTCTTCTCTTCTCTTCTCTTCTCTTCTCTTCTCTTCTCTTCTCTTCTCTTCTCTTCTCTTCAGCAGTTTGTAGCTGATGAAATTTATCCCTTTATGCCCTGAGTGAGGGAAGGAGCCAGTGAGTTTTGTCTGAGAAATATGTGTGACACCTGCTACTATGGAGTTCACAGTGTGTCTTATGGTCTTTCTTTGAAAATTACCACAGGATCTGATGTAAACGTTAGTAAGAAGTTGTTAATGTGGGTTATGTCATCATTGCAGAGAACTGGTTGCCTGCTGACAGCTGAAAACAGATCCGCCTGTAAAATATTTGATAATAGATAGAGATGTTCTTAAAATATATCACTTTCACACTTGACAGAACTGGATGTTTGATATAAACTCCTGTTTATCAAGTTTGCTACGCACCATGGTTGTGCTGATTTTTGATAAATATGTTTGGCATGCACTAATGGCTCTCAAAACCAACTTGATATGAGCTGAGAATGATAGTTCTTTTGATGCCTGAGCAGAAAAATCCCAACCCCAGCATGTATTCCTAGCACTGTATTTTACTGTTACTATAATAACATAAATCACAGCGAGAAAATAAGAAAAGAAAGAGCAGCAGACAAATAAATTCAGTGTAATGGGGTACTCTCATTGATGTGTGTGGTATACAGTATATTCTTGTAAGATTAAATATCACTTTAATGCTAGCAAAAAGAAAAAAAAGATGTTTTTGTCATAAGCAGGAATCCAAATTATTTTGCTTTGTGGCTGCATTTGTTCTACTAAAGGTGTTAATATTTTACGATAATGTGATAAGTCCATTATGGCTGATCAAATAGCAGTGCAATATTAATGGTAGTTGTAGGGAATTAAAGTGGTTAGAGGGAAACAGATGCTGCACCAGTTTGACAGACTGCAGTGCCTATCTATTGTAAAGAAGACTTTTCAACTTAGGTAAACCAGGAAAGGGAAACTTTAAATGATGGATGTGAAAACAATAACAGAAATAACTCAATAACCAAAGTCCATCTAGAAACAAGTCTTGCCACTCACCAGTCAGATCTGATAATCCATTGGCCACTTCATTAGTTACACCTCGCTAGTACCATGTTGGACCTCCTTTTGCCTTCAGAGCTGCCTTAATTCATTCAGATTCAAGAATTTGCTGGAAACATTCCTCAGAGATGTTGGTCCATATTGACAAGATAGCATCACACAGTTGCTGCAGATTTGGCCACTGCATATCCATGATGCAAATCTTACATCCAAAAGATGCTCTGCTGGATTGAGATCTAGTGACTGTGGAGGCCATTTGAGTGCAGTGAACCAGTTTGAGATGATCTGAGCTTTGTGACATAGTGTATTATCCTGCTGGAAGCAGCCATCAGAAGATGGGTATACTGTGCTCATAAAGGGATGGACATGATTAGTAATAAACCTCAGGTAGGCTGTGGTGTGTAAACAATGCTCAATTGGTATTAAAAGGCTGAAAGTGTGTCAAGAAAATATCCCTCACACCATTACACCACCAGAAGCCTGAACTATTGATACAAAGCAGGGTGGATACTATTCTTTAAAAACCCTAGAGATGTTTGTGTGGGAAAATCAGTAGATCAGCAGTTTCTGAAATCCTCAGACCAGCCCATCTGGCACCAACAACCATGCCACGTTCAAAGTCACTTAAATTACTTTTTTTCCTCATTCTGATGCTCAGTTTGAACTTCAGCAGGTCACCTTGACCATGTCTACATGCCTAAATGCACTGAGTTGCTGCCCTGCGGCTGATTAGATATATGCATTAACCAGCAGCTGAACAAGTGTACCTAATTAAGTGGCCGGTGAGTGTATTTGCGCAGTTATTTTGGATCTTTATCTAAATTAATGAATTATTTAATTTATATGGTCACTGGGACTGTAAGACTGGATCGACAGAAAGAAACACCAGTCAAATCTGATAAAAAGCACTTAAAAAGCATTTCCCCAAAAAAGGGGTTGCAAAATTCCCCCTTAGATTTCAGTTGAGGATTCTGTGAGTGGCATATGTATGTCTCTGACAATAACAGGCACATCACGCTTGTTTAATGTAAATTTTGCATATCGCTATAAATAAATAAGAATACCTGGAACTAAAATAAGAAATGTACCAAATATTAGGCAACATGCCTTAGGCAGGTAATAAAGGATTTGTTTAATTCACTTTAGGATTTTATCTGTTAAACTGTTTATAATTTCTTTTTTTTGGAAGATTTGTTTGTCCAGTACACAAATTGTGATAGTTTCAGATGAACTGTGATCAACTGTGAACTTCAACAACCTGCATTCATGCAGCCCAAACATGCACCGATATTTATTCCTTTCCGGGACATTTTTTTCATGATGTAAAATAAATTAGATTAACATAAACAATACAATTCTGTGATCTAACTTTTTTTTTTTTACATTACACAACCAGTCTAAAAAGTGAATAAATACATTTTTTATTTAATCAAAGAAATATTCACATCAAATCTAATAAAATATGTCTAGTTGGAGGTCAATAATGATGAAATGACAACATAATGATATTTAGTATCTCTTCAGCTTGTGAAGTGTTTGAAGGTCAAAACACTGTCATAACCACGTTAGGAGTTCAGAAGACCCATGAATTCCATAGCACAAAATGTTTTTAATGTCAGACTGCTTTTAAAGAAAAGCTGAAATCCTTCAGATTTTTTTAGCATTAACAAGCAAATGTCTGATGAATTTAAAAAAGAAAAGTTTTAAAAAAATGTAAAAAGAAAAAAAAAAAGGTTTCAAGAGTTTCAAGAAGGTTTGGATTCAAACCTTCTGGTCTAGCAGACATACACTGTTATTCCCTGGCAAAACCAATGACGATCTGATAATAACCATGCCACAATTTCCACAAAACACCATTCAACAGCAGCTCTGTGCTGAGTGTTTTGAAAGCCACTTGAAGAAAATATCTTTGATGATCAAAGTTATATTCACTGACAAAGCGAAGGACTAATAGTAATAATAATAATAATAATAATAATAATAATAATAATAATAACTTAGATTTGTATAGCGTCTTTCAAGAAACCTAAGGACACTTTACAAAGGAGTATAAATAAACTAAAAAATGAAGTAACAAGTTAATGGTAGTACATGCTGTCTGTATGGTGGCAGAATATGAATAACTGGTCTTACCTATTGCTGATACTCCAAAAAATATGTTTTCAGGATTCACCCTCAAACTATTTATCATGCCATTAATACCCAATTGTTAGCTTGAAAAATGTTAGCCTTATGCTCTCTTGCCAGCAAAGAAATAGCCAAAATACTCGGGCTGTCATCATTAGCACTGAGCTTGTCGTTGTTGTAACAATCTGCTGGGTTTTAGTTTTCAAGGAGTCGTTAAGAAATCCAAAATTCACTTTTGCAAAGCCATTTTTGTTTGGTGTCCACACTATGGGGAGTGAAGTAATCTAAGATCCAATATATCCCCTATTAAAAACTTACTTCAATAAAAAAAACAAAGAATAGAATTTGAAAAACACCAGAGAAAGCTAAATAAAACTTTGTATTTATTTATTTTTCAACAGTTGATGGACATGCAGGTCCTTTACGATTGACCAGGGGGTGCTGCATCACCCTCAGCGTCCCTACTTCCCATGGCCTTGGGTCGATGTCTTTATATTCTACCTAGTCTCACATTGTTTTTCACTGGGTTTCCTCCCACAGTACAAAGACATGTATGTTAGATCAATTTGTAATTGAAAACTGTGGATGTGAGTGTGAATGGTTACCTGTCTCTCTGTGTGAGCACCTGTCCATCACAGGACTAACACAGGCTCCAGTCACTCCTGTAGACTGTGATCCTTCCTCTGAACTTTCTTCATCTGGAGCATTAGAAACTTTTCTTGGACACTTCCTAGGTTTTTATCTACAAAGACTCCACCATACTCCTAGTTGCAGTAGTAGCCCACTCCACGTCTACTCTTCATTTCTAATCAGCTAATCATTGCTGGTTAACGTAAAACATATCACCATCATAGACAGCATATAAAAGATGTATCTAGTGTTTTGGCTTTAAAAAAAAAATTGACCCATGTCCCATACCTGGGACATGGGTTTATCAGCTCGTACTTCTAGTGTGAGCTTGCAAGCAATGATATGAAGGTTAATCCACAACTCACAGTAATATAAAATGGGATGCTAAAAAAAATGAATAACTTACTCCTTTGAGTGTCTTTTAATACAACCAAACTCAGAAAAAAGATTAAACAGCGCCCATCTGTCATTGGAAGCACCCAAACCCTTAATAATGCAAATTTAAGCCTCAGTACACTCCCCACCCCATTCCCTCCCACCACACAGACACACATCATGCAAAAGTAAAATAGCTTTAAAGACTAAAACTGCTCTGTGTACTGTAAAAAGCATTTTTTCCTATCAGGTTTGTCATTGTAACATGGGATCTGTGGGGAATGATTTATCATTAGCGCTGCCTCAAGTGGCCACTCAAGGAACTGCTATGTTTGACACTCAGAGATTGCCTCTTGATTACTACCAGTGTGCCAATGTAGGAATGTCACTACAGGCTACAGATCTGCTGATAGATTTCAATCAGAATTGCTTGAATTTATTTGGCAAAGGCTTGAATGTAAAGGACATTCATTTACATGTAAAATTCCCACACTCCAACTTTAATAGTTAAACTTATCACAAAATGCTTGTCAAATGAAAATAATTTCAGTCGAGAGGAGAGAAACTCAGAGACACAGAGAATGACTGTAATGGAAATCAAAACCAAGGCCACATTTCTTTTTTTTTTTTTTTTTTGAGCTAACATCTTAGTTGTTTTGTGAGACGAGTGGACAGCAGTATTGAACCAGACCACTTGAGATGTAATTCCGTGCTCCATTGAAGAAAGACTGGACATTTCAATTGTCAACACACACACACACACACACAAAAGTGAAGGTGAAGGAAAGGGAAGCAGACAGAGGGAATGAAAGAGAGGCATCAGCAAGAACAAAGAAGCATTGGAGAGAACGAAGCGAGAAGAGGACTCAAGCCAGTGGAACTGTGAAACAATCCGATATAGATTCTGCCATGGCTGTATGACTTTGACTGCGTCATGCTCACCCCTCTGCCTCTCACATGTGGGGTGGTTATTGATGGAGCCGTCATATCCAGGCTGAACATCTGTTATGAAATTCTACTCATCTTATTGGATTTGGTGATGGGATCTCTGTCTCTCTCTCTCTCTCTCACACACACACACACACACAATACATAGCGCTGTATGGGGTTTGGTACATAGGGATTATATTGCTTCTCACCACTGTAGCTGTTATTTACCCTCCTTGGATTTGTCTTTCAACTCTGCGTTTTAATGTATTTTAATACTGTTTGTCATTCTCAGAAGAATGCTGGCAATTTGATCAGAGGTTAAATTTTGTAATATTCCTGCAAAGGAGAAAGAGAGCACACAAGTGTTATGGACAGAAAGAAAGCAGGAGTGGAAACTACTGTAGAAGCAGAGTTGGTATCAGCACCTGCTACAGGTAGCATCCAACAACAGATAGCGGGATGGGAAGAGTCTTGCAAGTGACATTATGGGGAGAGAACAGGGTTAAATGCAACAGAGGAGTACCATATTGAAATAGTTTATTAGAAATAATGCATCTGTAATAAACTATAATGAAATCTGAATATTATGGTGGACTCATGTCCGTGAAAAGCCGTTGTCAGAATGAGCTTTCATCTGATTTCCAAAGGACGGGGAAAAAAAATAAAAGGCAAGAGAGCGAGAAAGAGGGACTGCACAAACAGAGCGAGGAGACAGAGTATAAAATTCACATGACAGGTCTGGTTATCTTGAATGCAAGAGCTGGCTGTGTGTTTGCTGGAGTGACACATTGGTTCTTTTATTGATAAATTAAGGAGCGCTATGCTATAATGCTACCAATATACTTTGCAGGAGCCTGGGTAAAGGACCCACTCTAAAGGCATAGATGATGACAGACTGTTTAGGCTGCTCCTCATTACTCTTGCACCTCCCAGCCCAATGTGTTTACATGTTTATGACGCACACATAGTGAAAGATTCATTATTCCCGCTGTCTGTGGTGATTTAAAATGGAATGGGTGGATTTTTGGATTACAGGAGCTCTCAAAAAATAAGATTTGGCTTTACTCACCACTGAATTTGAATTTAAAGAGGATGACCTATCAAGATACCTTTTTGCTGATAAAAAAGAATATGTTTAAAAAAAACAAAAAGAAAAACATGATTATAGTTGTTGCTAAATGGTTACTGAGAAAGATATTGCTAGTCAACAACTCTATTATGAACCTATGTATTTTAATTTCTATGCTATTTTGGTGTGTTTTGGCTCTAATGTACAATAACTCCCTTCAAAACATGCTATTGAAAAAAAAAAGCATTATGCAAAAATATTCAATGCATACCTTAGTGCTGAAGGGGCCATATAGGAGCTGTGGACATGAACACACTGCATAACCTCACCCAAATGTTTTCCACACTTGTAACCACACTTACATACTTAAACATACTTAAACATTCTTCAGTGGGAATATGAAAGTAAAATATCACTGTTGCAAAGCAAAGAATACACAATATGCAGCCCATTCACAATGTTTTTTTTTTCATTAAACATTGAAAAACTCAGTTCATTCTACATCTTAAACAGACTCATAATTCACTGCATTCCTCCCCTTTTTCCTTCTCCCTGATGAGCAAGTGTTTCCCCTTAGTGACGATGCTGGAGGGCTGCACAACAACTTGCTACCCCTTCAACCAATTAGAAAATTGCTCAGCTTATGAAATACTGTACGCTAGTGCTTCATCAATTACTGTAAAACTGTGTATTTCGCTGCTCCAGCAAACCTGCTGCAAATGTGGCGGTGGTCTTATTTATTTCTTGGTGTTAACAGTTTTATCATAACCGACTGCAAATAATATTAATCAATTATAAATATTTAGTGTGTTGCACAACCACAAGCAGGGAGGAAACTTACGGGTGTGGATATTATGAGAGATTGGTCATCATGACTAAATGACCCGGCTGCATGTCAGTAGTGCTGATAAAAAAATAATGTCAGATGGATAATGCCAGTATTAGAAGCTATCAGATTAGACACTCAACCAATTATGTTTTTCATCATCTGATAATTCAACTTGAAAAAAGGGGAAAGACAGAAGGATTCTAAAAGTCTAAAATGTCTTAATGTCTGATTCATGATCCAGATAAAAAACATAAGGGAGATCATTTCTGATCAAAAGCTACAGTGGATGTGTGGACAGAGATTTATTAAGTGGAAGCAAAGTCAGAATAAAGGTGAACGTTATCCAGAGCACAATGCAACTGTAGAGAACAGTTCTGGGAATCTTAGTTTGATATTGCAAGTGCATGTATGTGTGTGCAGCCTCAAACAAGGGTGAGTTGAAGCTTGTATGTTAGTTTTTTGCCCAGGGCTGTTGTACTACCCTGAGTCTGTGTACTGCACGTATGCACTGAGGCATAGAGAGAGGTGAACAGAGAAAGGGGGTTGTGTGAGAGAAAAATGAAGAGGGGAGATGTGAATGGAGGGAAGAAGATGTGGTGTTGATCCACGGCTGTTACCCCTGTCCCCGTCTTCCTTCTTCTGAGGTGAGCTCCAGGTTTGTATTCTATGTGAATGTATTGGCTGGAGAACTGCACTACACGAGCAACAAACCCCGACCGCAGAGGACCCCACAGGGCCTCCAGCAGCACTGGACGGACGTGCTGAACAAACCCAATGTCAGGTCAAAACACCTCCTCTTACAACCACACATCAGGCTGGCCTGCGATGGAGAGGGAACACGAGAGAATATAAGAGAGAAAGGAGGGGGGGAGTGCACAGAGGAAAAGATGAAGGAAGAGATGCGGACACTGAGAAATAATGAGAGAAGCAGAGGAAAAATAAAAGGTATGGTGGGGGAGGAGGTGATGTCTTAGCGATAGTGTTGAGAAGGTGAATGTGTGTGGTATGGT
>VUQS01032798.1:0-12366 GCA_015108495.1 Heterochromis multidens
TTTCTCTTTCTCTCACCGTGTTTTTACACCTCTCTGCATTTAATGAGCTATTATTAATCTCTGGCTCTCTTCCACAGCATGTCCTTCTCCCTTCACCCCCAACCGGTCGCGGCGGATGGCTGCCCCTCCCTGAGCCTGGTTCCGCCGGAGGTTTCTTCCTGTTAAAAGGGAGTTTTTCCTTCCCACTGTTGCCAAGTGCTTGCTCATAGGGGGTCGTTTGATTGTTGGGGTTTCTCTGTATTATTGTAGGGTCTTTACCCTACAATATAAAGCGCCTTGAGGCGACTTTTGTTGTGATTTGGCGCTATATAAATAAAATTGAATTGAATTGAATTGAATTTAGGATTTTCTCTAATCCACACAGGGTCAAAAGTAGACATACATACACCCCCACTAATACTTGGTTAAATGTCGATTAGCAAGTTGCACTTCAACCAGACACTTCTGGAAGCCATCGACAAGTTTCTGACATAATTCTGGCTGGATATTTGACCACTCTTCTTGGCAGAATTGGTAGAGTTAATTTAAATTAGTTGGTTTCCTGGCATGGACCTGGCTTTTAAGCATCCAATTCTTGCTTTTTAAAGTCATAAAAGATGTATGCTGTACAATCATTCCACCCTGGAAAAAGAACAGTTCATTAAAAGTAATTAAAAGCCCAAAATTACCATGACATTCATGCCCACAATGAGTGTAAACTTCTGACCACAACTGTATGTAAGCAGGAAAATAAGAGTATTTCCAAAATTCACTGTTTCATACTTTCTTCTCTGCAGGTCCAAGAAATATCCAAGAAACTGGAATTTCAGAGCCAAGAGTGGGGTGAGGAGGGAGGAGGAAGAGAAAATGCTGGTGGAGCAGCACTGAAAGTTAAACATATCTCTAAAGATTTACAAATCATCTCCACCAAACACAAAACACCTGCTTATGGCTCGCTTGGCCCGTATGGTTGGCCTCAGAACTTCTCACAAGCCCTGGATCAGTATCTGTATCGTCCTCCTCCCAAATCCAAACCTCCTGCTAAAACTTCCCCAAAGGCCAAGAAAATCCTGGGCTGGGGGGATTTTTACTTTAATGTGAAAACAGTTAAATTCAGCCTCTTGGTGACAGGGAAGATTGTGGATCACATCAATGGAACATTCAGTGTCTACTTCCGCCACAACTCATCACGACTGGGTAACATATCCGTCAGCATCGTTCCCCCCTCCAAAGCTGTGGGATGGGAGGTTCTTGATTCTGCAGCTCAGAGTGTTCACACTAAAAACTCAGTCATGCTTCCAGATCTGATGTCCCAGTTGCCGAGCCCCCCTCAGTCCACCAGCTCCACTCCTCCAGAACAGCAGAAGCAGCAGCAGGAAATGATGATGGTGACTGAACTCAATTGCCGGATCGAGTACCAGAGAACCAACCGGTCTAAGAAGACCAAGCCCTGCATGTACGACCCAGGCCAGACATGCTACTCAGAAAACACCCAGTCCCAGGCAGCCTGGATCTGTGCCAAACCATTTAAGGTTATATGCATCTTCATCGCCTTCACTGGCACGGATTATAGGCTGGTGCAGAAAGTTTGCCCAGAGCAGAACCAGCAGCACTTTGGATGACAGATTCTGAGACATGAAACACTGACTTCTTATACATCCTTCAAACATCCCTCAGAATCATATGTTCAGTTTTCAAAACACCTTCAACATAAAAATACATTGTCAGCCCGTCAGTGAGTGTAGTTTGAGCCAAAACTTGTTAACTTTTTGAGGATTTGAGTTTTATGTAAGCTTTGCGTTGTCTAAAAGCACACTCATCAAAACATTAACGCTGATTTTGACTTTGTGTTTAAAGCTTTAAGAATTTTACTTTCTGATTATTTTCATCCAAAATTTGACCTGTATTCTTAATTTCTTTACTCGGAAATGAAAGATAATATTGTAAATGTATCTATGTTTAGGGACAGAATCACATGTAGGTTTTTTTTAAAAGTACAGACTGACTTCAACTGCTATTTTTACTATAAAATTTTCTCTATGCCTGTTCATTTTATGGAAGTTTCCTATACAAAGAACTCAACCAGAGTGAGGTGAAACCTATTAACTGTAATAATCATTTTTATCAGTGACACAAAGTACACCTCCAGTCCCTGGCTACCGTCCAGTACTGATTTTACTTTCACCCTTTGCACCTGGGAAGTTTTTTGCTTTTCCCTCAGCTGTTACAGACATGCTCTCTCTGACGTTACAGCAAAGATTACGGGTGAGTACGTTTTGTCTAATAAGTTATTCTGCATAGATCATTTTTAAATTACATGCACTTGTATCTGCTGTAGAAGACCCTTTTCCTGCATGTAAGAGTAGTTGTAAATAAATCACTTATCACTGTAAGTAGGCCAGCTTGTCACTGAAAGTCACTTCAACCCTGATAAAAATGTCTGGTTTGAAGGTTTCTCCTTTGTATTTTTCAGTCTAAAAGAGAAACACACACTCCTGTCCCAGTTTTTATATATATAAAGTTGGCTGCACAGTCTGCGCTCTATGCTAGACTTATTATACTCAAGGCTTAGAAAACAGTAAATACAAAAGATGAAAGCAGACTTACTTCAATATATATTTATGCTTGAACAATAATCTGTCTATTAGGCCAAAGTAACACATAGTTGCATAACTATCATGCAGGCACAAGCTAGTTTCAACAAACAAGACCCTGATAACTAAGCCCCTGCATGTCTGACCAGCCCACATGCAGTACATTTTTCAAGTCCAAGGTTTTCCATAACTGCTCCACTGAATAACACGTTTGTTTTTTTTTCCACTGCCTTTCATTTAATGGATTGTTTAGAACATCAAAAGGCACATTATTCTAACTCCCTTGTTTACAAACCCCTAGTGCAAAGTATTATCATTTTGAGTGATGAAAGTATTTTTGCACACGCTTACTCCTCATCAGGGTTTCAAAAGACACCAAAGGAGGAATCTTGAACAACAGCAACAAAAAAAGAACCCCCTGCCAGAAACTTTTTTTTTTACACTGTGCAGACAATTTAAAGCACAATGGAGGGTTGCATCACACCCCGTGACTTGGTATTTGTCTCCTCAAGAGGTTTTTTATTAACTACTCTGAGCAGTTAAGAACAGCAGGTTCAAAGAAATACAACACGGTCTCCCCAGGATACTTACTAGTGAACAGCTTTACATTCATTATTTAAAACGTGTAAATGTATTTATTCATTGACTGAAATGATTCCTGTGTTCATCCACTACCCCCATGCTGCAGCCCCTTTTCCTCAGTGGTTCAGCATGTTTGGGCCGACAGATAACTGCAGAATCTTGCAGAAGGCACCTCAGCAGCAGCGACAGGTGGACGGGGCAGGAGAGCCTGGCTCAGGATGACCCAGAGATATGGAGTCTCCTGAAGCAGGAGAAGGACAGGCAGTGTCGGGGACTAGAGCTCATCGCATCAGAGGTGAAAGATGAAAGATTTAGATGAAAGAGAAGGAAATGTGATCAAAGTGCCATAAGGAGATTAAATAAATGAAAAAAACATAAAAGGTTGCACTACAATTTCTACACACTAAGTGTTAAATCTTCAGTAAATCTTGAGTGGAAAAACAACACGTTATATGTGTGATTCTCCTCAGCAGGCTGCTGAGGAGAATCAAAAGTGGCTGTTTAAATGTTTGCTCTGTGTCTTGCGTCACACATAATCTCTATGCAAAATTTGTTCTGGAAAAAGAGGTGTGTTTTGACACGTAAACTGTGCTGTTCATTGGTAAATTACAGTAAAATACAGGCAACTAGAATTGCCAGCATTAAACTGTTATTTCACGGTGTACATACTGTAATCTATACTGACAGTTTCACATGCAAATCTTATGGAAATGTGCTGTTCGCTATAAAATACAAGCTTTACAGTATAATACTTGCAGTTGTTTGGCTACCATTATACTGGTATTTTTGTTTTCCTACTGTAATCTCCATAAAAGTATACTGTATATATAAATGCATGCTCTCTAGCCCATTTACCTACATATATTAGATTAGATATGTCAGTCAAAAAGAAACACCAGCCTAATCAGTCTATGAGTGTACATTTAACATTAAGATCTTATTTTTTGGTCAGCCACGATTGAAATCTGTTTTGCTTCACAAAATTCATGGAAGAGCTGCACACTCCACAGACTTACAGTATTTTTGTCTGAAAGATGTTTTGTTCTTCACAGAGGAGGACATTTGTCAGCAGTGAAATCTCAAGTCATCAGAGTTGTAGTTTCCAGAATTTAACTGTTTTCTTCAGTGTTCACTGAGATTTCCGATGCACCCCACCAACTCCTTTTAAGTCAGTGATTTTATCTAAGTGGAAGCTGTGGGAAAAGATGGGAGCTTTCATTCTTTTATTCTTTACCAATTATGCATCCACAGCACTATCACTCACGATGAAATCTGAAAGATTTTCATCTTCTTTTACATGTGCTTTCAGTCATTTGCCGCTGCAAGCCAACTCCCAGAGGAGAGACCCAGCTTTTTTTTATCTTCAGGAACATAGTCAAATGATCCCATTAGGTTCCCCCACTGATTTCTTCCACTGATCTCCACATTTTAAGCTGAGACAGAGAAGGAGGGGCAATTGTGTATATGTGTGCGTTTGTGTGTGTCAAGATAGTGTTTTAAAATGTCATGGAAAGAGATTTATGTCACTTGGGGGACTAGTTTTAAACCCCACTGGAATGATTGAGGGATCCCTGAACAGTGACAGGTTTAGTATAATAACAACCCAGAGGGGGCGGCTGAGGAGGACAGAGAAAGAGAAAGTGAAAGACAGTGAGAGAAGATAAGCTGAAATGTGAGTGGGAGAAAAAAAAATTGAGACAGGGAAAAAATTCATTTACATTCATTTCCTTTTCCGTAGCTCCATCTCTTTTCTGACGTGTGACACAGTGCTGAACTTTACAGGGATTCAGTACTAGTTAGATTCTTCTATAGTCAGCCCTTAACATCACTACAGTACCTCTAATGCGCTCAGATTTCTTTGTAAATTCAAATATAGCTCATTTGTAGCTTACACTAATGGCTGTTGAAAGCACCTGCTCCATTTATTTGCTTGCTGAACTAAATCCATACCGGATAACTTTAGACTGTGTAACACTAGCTAGAGCTTGCTAAAAAAGAACAGGGGTGTTCGGTCACCCATGGGCAGATAATTAAACGTGATATTTGACAACAGTATTCTGAATATGTAAGTATGATAAAAATGTACAGTGTGTGGGTCTTGACACTGTTTGTTTGTCCTGCTAGAACTTCTGCAGTCGTGCAGCTTTAGAGGCACAGGGCTCCTGTCTGAACAACAAATACTCTGAGGGATACCCAGGGCAAAGGTAATAAGGATAATGTACTTTCAAAAATATATTGATTTAATCATTAAAACTATTTTCAGAAGCCAGCTAGTTCATGACGTTTCATTTTAAGGAAAATGGGCTTGAAACAAGGTTCCCTATTATAGCATATATTACAATATAACCCAATTCAACACAATTCAAACTATCCTAAACTTTAAAAATGGTCACAATATATTAAAAGACAGTGACATGATATAGAATGATATGACAGCATATGATGTAATATAGTCTGTTGAACATGATATGATTCAATTCAATACAAAACAATACCATGATACAATTCAGTAAAATCTGATATGACACATAACAATGATCAGTGTTATCCAACATAATCCAATAATACAGTGCAACACCACATGATATGACAGAATACACAGTTTGAAGATGTCATACGATACAATACGATACGCTACGAAAGGGTACTGTATGATTCAGTGCACATAGTTTGTTACAAAGTTATACAATTCTCATGCAATATAATAAATTACAATATGAAATGCATGTCCTACAATGATATGATAGGATTCTATTAAGTCTGAGTAGATGTTTTTTTTTGTCTTTGTCAGATACTATGGAGGTGCAGAAATTGTAGACCAGATTGAGCTGCTATGTCAGAAAAGAGCGCTCTCAGTCTTTGGTCTGGACCCCAACCTGTGGGGTGTTAATGTTCAGCCATACTCTGGGTCCCCTGCTAACTTTGCAGCCTACACCTCTGTACTGCAGCCTCATGACCGCATCATGGGCCTGGATCTGCCTGACGGGGGACAGTGAGTGAATATGTTAAAGTTTGTTCATGCTAGATATGCTCAAATAGAGGACTATACTTTGCTTTCTCTTATGTGTAAAGCTTGTCAAAATATAACAGCAGCAACACTGGATCTAAAATCATACAAGTGTTATAAGTGGCAAAGAAGATAGAAATAAACCAGTTTTGAAATTTGGGAGAGGGGAAACTTAAGTGATATTAACAGTTTGTACAAAAAAACTCTGCCAAAGTTCAAACTTATTTTAAATGGTAGCAGTTTTGTAAACACATCCCTAAATGGAAAGAAAAAAACAACGAAAAAATGATTAAAATTACACATTGTTTAGGAATTTTTATAAAAATGCTATTTTAGGACTTAATGTTACAAAATGTTAGTCATATAATACCATTCTCTTTGAAATGAACTTTAACATGCAAAATATTTCATATATTTAGCGTAAAACAACACAAAGCAGAACAATACAGACAACATGAGGTCACATATGGAAGTTCTTGTCCACATAAATTCACATACAGGCTGCAGCAGCTACAAATCTGTTCTGTGTACTGGTCCTATGGAAGATAAACAGGGATTCAGATAGTGTCGTGGGGACAAGGAACAAAGGAAAACTGAAGACTTAAATACACACATGAGGTAAGGGCAAAGTGGAAACACCTGGGGAACACAGCTGAACAGAAACCAACTGACGAGACAGGGGAAGCAAAACTGAACATGACACACACGAGACAGGGGACTTATCAAAATAAGACAGGAAGTAACACACACTGAGCCTCAAACTAAGACATGGGAACTTAACAATAGGACAGGGAATAAACAGACATGGAGACACGACAGACTGGGGAGACAAAAGACTGAAACACAGAGACACTGAAGACAGGACACAGAGACGAGACAGAGACAGACTGGACACCAAGGGGAACTATCATAAACAACCAAGAACCAAGAACTATAAATATAGATAACAAAACTACAAGGCTAAACTCATGACTAATACAGAAACTAATACAGAGCTAGCCTATGAAAATCTCTTAATTCCAAAAGAATGAAGAACAAGTCCAAAATTAACTCAAAATACTGGGTCAAAGACCCACGACCATGACAGATAGGTCCAAACAAGTTGCAGGAGAATTTGCACAACCCTGCACCTGCTCATCTTCTCCAGATGCACACCCTGGTATAAATCTATTTTTTTCCTTCACATTTCAGCCTTACCCATGGCTACATGTCAGACAACAAGAGAGTCTCAGCCACCTCCATTTACTTTGAATCGATGCCTTACAAGCTGGATGTAAGTGGTTTGCAAATAGAATTAAGGGTTTAAACCCATGGTCCAGCTAAAGAGATACGAAGGTGTAAGCAATTCTTTCTGTCCCCTGCTCCTGCATTTGCTCAGCCCCAAACAGGTCTGATAGATTATGACCAGCTGGAGAAGACTGCTCGTCTTTTCAGACCCAGACTTATCATAGCAGGAACCAGCGCCTACGCTCGTCTCATCGACTACTCCCGCATGAAGAAGGTGCCTCATTTAATAACGAATGCAAAAAGGTGTACCAAAAACATTGCAACAGCTGTTTACTCTACCACAAACCAGATTACTGAGCTATTGAAGCATGAATAGCTAATTGGAAACTAGAAGAGTGAGAAAGTAGTTTGTATAATTAAACAGGAGTTCACATGCATGGGATTCATATTGATCTGTGTGTTTTTCAGTTGTGTGTGGAGCTGAAAGCCTACCTGTTGGCAGACATGGCTCATATTAGTGGCCTGGTAGCCACAGGAGCTGTTCCCTCTCCTTTTCAGCATGCTGACCTCGTGACTTCCACCACCCATAAGTCCCTGCGTGGAGCAAGGTTAGGGCCTAACTGCTAATACGAATTAATCTTTAAGCGGTCACAGAAGTGTGTTGATAGTGGTGAACTCAGGTAAGAGCTTTACTAGGTGAAAAACCGATTTCATTGTCCGTATTGTGAATGCAATGTGACATGAAAACATGTAATTCAGCACATTTACAGCTAAGCACATTTGGTGTCCTTTCTCCACTCTGCAGAGCTGGCCTGATCTTCTACCGGAAAGGTGTGAGGTCTGTGGATAAGAAAGGCAGGGAAGTCCTCTATGATCTCCAGGACAGGGTGAACTTTGCCGTGTTCCCATCACTTCAGGGAGGACCTCACAACCATGCCATTGCCGGGGTAGCTGTCGCCCTCAAACAGGTCAAGACGTGTTTTAATCTTTCCCACAAATTCAATTAAAAGAGAAAATCCTCAGACAGAACAGCAGCGTAGGTTAAGTAGTTCTGGATTTGGAGTATCCTAATACAGTCCTTCTCTCTCACTCAACATAATTTCTGTTTCTGCAGGCTTCCACTCCCATGTTCAAGAGATACATCCATCAAGTGCTGCTGAACGCCAGAGCCATGGCCAACGCTTTGCTTAAGAAAGGCTACACCCTGGTGTCAGGTACTGAGTGGCTCTTTGATGTTGAAATAGTATATTTCTGCATTAAAAAACATATTATTTCATGCAAATTAAAACAAATGTCAAATGTTTTTGTATTCTTTCCCTGACTATGAAATTAGATTCAGCATTTAACCTAGCAGTGCATTTCTACCTCTCCACTGCCTGATGCAATTGCTTTTGGATCACTTTGCATTTGTTTCAGCCTAATTTGCATTCTGTTTTTATAACTTTGGAAAAGTTCACTTAAGCTTCTCTTGACAGTTGAATGGAAAAGGCAAAAAAGAAATATTTTAAGGTAGCAGCTACATCTCTCCTCATTGTCTCCATGAAGGCTTCAAGGGATTTTCTCCATCAGAAACATTTCCTCAAATACAGATTCTATAGATCTCTCTCCTCCTCCTCCTCCTCCTCCTCCTCCTCCTTCTCTCAGGTGGAACAGACAACCACCTGGTCTTGGTTGATCTTCGACCTCGTGGGATGGATGGTGCTCGAGCTGAGAGGGTCCTGGAGCTGGTGTCAATCACAGCCAACAAGAACACCTGTCCTGGAGATAAGAGCGCCCTCACTCCAGGAGGACTTCGACTTGGTACTCACCTTAATAGATGTACAGGTTGTGCAGAAAGTGTTGTAAAATTTAGTAATCTTGGAAAGAATTGCAGGACTGGAGCTTGTTTGGACAGAATCTGTCAGCCAGTCAGTCTTTCTGCCCGTATGGTACCGGACCCTTTCTTCTCGCTCAGAGTGTCTGTCTCTGTGATGTGTCTGTGTTTCCTGCTGCCTGTCTCTGCATTTGTATTTCTTATCACCGGACTGTCATTCAGTCTGTCAGCATGTCTCTCAAACCAACCTCCTCTTTATCAACTATATTAACAACAATCAAACCAGCATTTCATGTGGTTTTTTTTTGTTTTTTTATTAATCTCACCATTATTTTATCTGTCACTTTCTTACAGGAGCTCCAGCTCTGACCTCTCGACAGTTTAAGGAGGCAGACTTTGAAAAAGCTGTGGACTTTATTGATGAAGGGATTCAGATTGCACTGGACGTGAAGAAGAAGACTGGTGAGGGAGTTTCTCTGTTTTGTCTAAACCTATGATTCATCCAATAAGAGTGGTGGTGTTTGGGGTTTTGTGTACAATAGATTCACCATGGTGACATGCTGTTTGTTTACAGAGATTACTAATGCTTGATTAACCATTGATTATGTGTTCAGCATTCATTATTTTGCTTGCAGCTAAGGACTGTGCATAATTTATTAGCTGTGAGGAGGGTTCAGAAAAGAAGTGTGCCGGTGTATTTTTTTTGCTTCTCTGTCTCTAAACAGGAAACCTGGCTAGCTTCAAGTCCTTCCTGCTGGAGGACCCAGATACAGTGTCACACGTCGCAGAGCTCCGCCAGCGGGTGGAGCTATTCGCCAGGCCCTTCCCCATGCCGGGATTCACTGACCATTAAAAAAAAACACTGACAGAAAAGCTTTAACGCAAAGGAACAGTGTTAGTTGTTTCTTTTTTTTGTTTTGTTTTGTTTTAATAATGTTGATTTGGTAACAACATTGCATCAACTACTTTATAGTGGTATAAATAAATACTACATACACTGCAATATACAACTCATATGTGCTGAATAAGGGAAATTAAAGTGAAGTGTTCTCCAAATGTCTTGATGCTCCTTAGCAAGTGACTGACAATAATGGGATACTACTATTTTTTTTTAGCAGTGTATCTCATTAACAGGTTTCATTGTGCAAGCAACCAATTTAGTGGAACAATTTATTACACACTGACTCATAAAATGAACATTCAGCCTATTCAGTATCTAAAGTTATTTGATTTGTTATTGGCTTGTAATGATTAGGTTGACAGTAGTGATTATTTTCATAAAAATGGTATTCAGTGGGAATTTAGAGTGAAATAAATGTTACACAGCAATGGACGTTAACTGCGAGTTAACAGTACTCTCTGGAATTTGTTTTCGCCTTCTTGACGGGACCGCCAAGAAGGACCCTTACGTGTTTTCAGGTATTTTTGGCATTTGGTTGCTAAGTCTGCTTAAGAGCTCGTACTGACATCAGGCTTTGTTGTGCACACTGGGAAACTCACAGCAGCTGTGTTGGGAATTGAGCACAGGTTCAGTTTACACCCACAAATCCACAAACACGAAAAGAAAACAGTAAAGTAGCACAGGCATTTCAAAACAAGGCTTTAGATTTTGTGTGTGTGTGTGTGTGTATGTGTGTGTGTGTGTGTGTGTGTGTGTGTATGTCTAACATAATAGTAGTTTGTGTAGTTTTACTTTGACTTCTATAGAAATGATTTCTGAGGAATGTATAACATATGAAATACATCTTCTAAAGTGCAATAAAATTGATCCTGAATGTTTACAAATTGAATTTTCTAATGTTTTTTTGCTTGTATTTTCTCACCTGCTGCTATATTGCATGTCGTTGAGCGGTGGATGATTTACATGTATTATCCCAAGAGGGAGGAGCATCTTCAGATTCTATAAACACTGATCCATGTTAAGCTGCTGGAATTTCCTCTGCTCATGTCCTCTCACTGTTTACTTCTGGGAATAGTCAAGAAAAAGAAAAGAAAATCTGGTCCCCAAAAAGTGTCAGAGGATCAGAGCTTCATGCTCAAAAAAACTTTTCATTTGTTTTCATTATACTTCAGATGTCTGAATTGTTCACTTTGACTTCCTCTCTCAGTTGGATGCTGATATTGTTTTCTATTGAATTAGGTCTTTCATGACATGATAATTAAAACCACATGTTCCCTCTCTGAAGGATGAATAAAGTGGATCTATTGTGCTTTTTCTTATTTTCTGTTATATACAGTTAGATCCATAATTGGTTGGACAAACACACATTTTTTGGTTTTGCCTCCATACACCACCACAATCAAGCAAATCAATATGTGACTGAAGTGCAGTCTTTCAGCTTTAATTCAAGGGGTTTAACAAAAGTATTGCATTAACTGTTACAATAATTTTTATAGATAATTGCAGCCCATTTTCAGAGGTTAAAAAGTAGTTGGACAAACTAACATATTTTTAGATATAAGGATTGTTTTTGATACTTGTATGAAAATCTTTTGCAGTCAATAACTGCCTGAAATCTAAAACCCATGGACATTACCAAATGCTATGTTTGAGATGCTAGGCCTTTACTGTAGTCACCTTCAATGGCTGCTTGTTTGTGTGTCTCTCTGCATTCAGTTTTGTCTTCAGTAACTGAAAAGCATGTTCTGTTGGGTTAAGATCATGTGACTGACTTGGTCATTGAAGAATATCCCATTTCTTTGCCTTGAGAAACTCTTTTGCAGGATGATTTGGATTATTATCCATTTGCACCATGAAGCATTTTGCTGAATCTGAGCAGAGATTATACAGGGTGGGCCATTTATATGGATACACCGTAATAACATGGGAATGGTTGGTGATATTAAAGTCCTGTTTGTGGCACATTAGTATATGTGAGGGGGCAAACTCCCCAAGATGGGTGGTGACCATGGTGGCCATTTAGAAGTCGGCTATCTTGGATACAACTTTTGTTTTTTCAATAGGAAGAGGGCCATGTGACACATCAAACTTATTGGTAATGTCACAAGAAAAACAATGGTGTGCTTGGTTTCAACGTAACTTTATTCTTTCATGAGTTATTTACAAGTTCCTGACCACTTATAAAATGTGTTCAATGTGCTGCCTATTGTGTTGGATTGTCAATGCAAACCTCTTCTCCCACTCTTCACACACTGATAGCAAC
>VUQS01032799.1:0-10293 GCA_015108495.1 Heterochromis multidens
TGCCAGAACTACCTCATGAAAAAAGAACAAGATGGTAAGCTTGAAAACATGGAGTGGCCAGCACAGTCTCCAGACTTAAACCCCATCAAGCTGGTTTGGGATGAACTGGACAGAAGAGTGAAAGCAAAGCAACCTACAAGTGCCACACATTTATGGGAACTTCTGCAACAGATATGAGAAGAACTTTCTGAAGAATATTTGATTTCTATTGTAGAAAGAATTGTAGAAAGAATGCTACGAGTGTGTTCAGCTGTTATATCTGCCAAAGGTGGCTACTTTGATGAGTCAAAAGTTTAGAATACATTCTGGTCTATAAAATGATTCCATGATTTCTTTTTTAACTCCAATTGCTTATTTGTACTATGCTTTCATTTCAGAGTGCAATGTGACATTAAACTGCATAATTTTCAATAAAAAACGGGAAAAATTGGATTGGGGTGTTCTAAAACTTTTGACCAGTAGTGTATATAAACTCATTCAGTGCTTTTTTCAACCTCAGAACCAAGTACAACAGAACCTACTGTTATCATACTTTTGGAGATGTTTTTAGTGACTTTTTTTTACATTATTCTAGCCAGTTTGTGTGGAAGAGAGACAAAGATCTCAAGTTTTGTAATTGTAATTCCTGTGCTTCTCACACCACACCAGGCAGGTGCATTAAGCATTCATACAACAACAAAATTGATCACAGGCTACTAAATCACCACAGTAGCCTGTTACTAGCCAAACTGAACACTGTTCTCAGCCCCAAAAACAATCCACATCACACGCGCACAACAGCACTGAACACACTGAAATAATAACACTGCTAATATAACTAACTTAAACTTTACCATTCACATTCTGTCTTTGCACGCTCTGTCAGAAAACGGTCCCTAATCCAAGCGATTGGTCCCCTTGGGTCACTGAAGTACACACTACCTACATATAAACGGTATGAAATAAAAGCTAAACCCACTCCCTTTTTTCACAACACATTGTAAAGGGCTCTGTAGAACCACCAACAGACAATTTACCATGTTGATCTCAGATCGAGAAAAACAGTTAAACAGTTTGTTCTGTAACAGAACCTCACATTCAGCTGAAACACTAGCTTGATAATCTGTCACATCAATAGTGTTTTTCCACGTGGTGGATCAACTTTCATGTTGCATAACATCCATTCTTGTGTACATTTTGTCCTGAAAGACTCATTTTCCAATCAACATTGTGATCTTGCATGGACCTCCCTTATATTATACTTAGAACCAGTGAACAAACAGAGGAAACCAGCTTCTCTGAACCCTGAAAAGATGAACTATAAATATGCTAGATAGTCTGACTGTTTTATATGGTGAATAGAACCTGCACAATACATACTGTTTGATTAGTTACACCCATGTCTTCAAATCTATTATTAGTCAGCAGGATTTTATTTCAGCTTGTTGTGCCTTTTTTTGTAATGTTCATTTCCTGTGACGAATTTGAACAATCCGACCATACATTCACCCGACAAATGAGAGGGAAAAGCTCACTCACCTACCTGTCAGCTATTGCAATATTGCAGATTAATAGATGTCTGGTACCACCCCGTTTTTTTTTTTTTTTTCCTTTTTAGCACTGAAATTCATTAATCAGATGTAGTAATTCTTTGATCAGCAAAAAGTGTCTATATTTTACTGTTCATGATAAAAGTGAAGTTAAAGTCAAATCCAGGCTTTTAACATTTAGTAGCCAAAGTAGATATGAAATGCAGAGGTCCTTAATTAAGTTCTTCCCAGTTAAAAAGAACATTTCAGATAGCCACATTTTTTTTTGTTACTAGTAATGATTTTAATTTCAGATATCTAGTAACAAGTGAATTTTACATATCAGAAACAGACATTTTATCTCATAAGAATATAATTGCAGATATCCAGAATGTTCATTCTAGATATCGAAAAATGCAATTGCAGCAGCTGTGGATGTCTGAAACTGAAAGGGAAATACACTCCAACAGCAAGAGTGATGCCACATGTCCAAGGAAAACTGACATTGTGGACATCTGAAGTGACAGTTGTGTAGAGACTGTCACTAAGGATAGGCTGAAATGATCTTTTTCAAACTGCATGCATCTGTACTGTGTTGCTACTAGCCAGTCAATATTCAGATGTCTTACCGTAGCCCTACTGTTGCTTTACCCTGTGTGTACTGGCATAGGTTCTAGTATAACATGCAGGTACAGAAGAATAGATTCAGTAAATACCTGGTCTGCAGTGTGTAGAGGGTTTGTTACTGAGCTACTGGACTGTAATAATGTTATGAAAGAAAAAAATGAACATTTTTTATATTAACTTGATGATAATGACTTGGACGGCGAGTTGTGTTGGTATGTTAATTTAGCTCAGTGCCCATTGGGAGGGACATTTTGGTCAGTTTTGGCCTGCCATGAACTCCAGCAGAGGTATTATAAGAAAAGCAGTTACGAGTTGATGAAACACTTAGAATCCATGGATCAGGCACGTCTCTGTCTATAGACTGCCCTGGTCCCTAAATATCACTAGCTAACACTTTCACACAACCTATGTGTATTCTTGTAGCTTATGTTTAATTTCAGTGAAAATGTGTGACGTTTTCTGATACTTTTTCATAATGTTGGAATATAAAGACGTATGATCTCACTCCCACACTCTCGTATTCAAAAGGCATAGGCTAACTGTTTTGTATGTCAGTGTCTGGATTTTTGGATTTGTCTGTGCTAAGACTGGTGTATTTCTAGTGCACCTATGGACTTATCATAGCTTGAAAACTCAGTTTCAGATGTGCTTGTCTGTTAGTCCAAATGTTTTTTTGCATTTATAATCTGAATAACCTTTATTTCAAACGAGCACAGTGGACAAACTGTTGCAATATACCAACTGATATGGAAGATAAACATGATATTTAAAAATGAACTATCTGAACTGCTATGTTTATAACAAATAAAATATCCAAAAAAATGTGTTATTGTTCTCTTTTTACAGCTTTTGTAGAGTTATGGATAGAGACTCCCACTCCACTCCCCTCACTATTATTTTAATATTTGCAAAAAAAACCCCAAAAAACACAGCTGATTGTTGTTTTCTTTTTCCTTTTCCTTTTTTTTTCTCCCAAATTTTCTATATTAGATATCCAAAAATATCATTAAAGGGAATTCTTTTGGTCATTTTTTGGCTTGCTTAAATAGAGGGGACTTAGATAGTCCTAAAGAGAAAAAAAAGGGAAATGAAAACCTGTTTGGGTTATATCTAAGAGCAGGGGTAAAACCTGATAATAGAGCTGCCTACGCTTTCCTTGTGTCACCCAGCAGGAAACACACAGGAAAACAATAAGGCCATCTTTGTGGACACAGAGACTGATTACACAGTTCTGTGTCACGGTTTCACTCAAACATTAGATAAGCCAGAAATGCAAAGCAATGCTGAAAAACACATTATGTGTGACTCATGAATATAAACCTCAATAACGACCTTTGGAAAACTGCATGTCAACATCAATCAGCAACAGACTGCAATGACACTGAGCGCCATTTCCCTTTAAATCACTGCAGGCTCATTACAGGGTCTGTAAAAAACCTAACTGCTTTCTAAATGAAATCATTACTGATGTTATCTGACAGAGCAAAGTATAAATGTGTTATTTCTGCGCAATTTTGACTCCTGGTGTTAGTGTTAGTGCCTGGATTTGATCTGAGGTTAAGCACCCACAAAGCAACAATGTGGTTATTTGAGAACTCATAATAGTGAAAAAGCAACAATCAGTAGTGTGTTGGTCCATTAAAGGCTGTGCTGGCTAATGTGGGACTCAAGCTATAGTTTAATTTAACTCCATCCATCCATTTTCTTCTGGGGGCGGGGGGGGCTGGAGCCTACAGTTAATTTAGAATCACCAATTAACCTAACCCCATGCATGTCTTTGGACTGTGGGAGGAAGCCAGAGAACTCTGAGTGAATCCACGCATACACGGGATGCAAACTCCACACAGAAAGGCCCCAGACTGTAGTCAAACCCAGGGCTTTCTTGCTGTGAGGTGAAAGCGCTACTCAGTCAGCACAACCGTCACTGCACAGACACAACCCCTGCATGTTTCACTGCAATAGTTTTGAAATAATATACTGTATTAAAGGAATGTTTTTCTGAATCCCTTTTTAAATTGAAATTCATTCACGGACTAACATTTGATTCATAAATTCTTTTTGTATGATTCTTTGTTCATTGCCCATCAACATAGCAAATAATGAAGTGCTTTTAAATATAGTCTGTTCATTTATGGGTTAACTGGTACTCCGTAATGCAAATGTTACTTTGAAGCAATGCAAAGTATTTTAGGAAAATAACACAAACACCCTGGCTGACTATCACTCACTTTTGCACAGCTAGCTAGTTGTTAACATTGTCTGGCTCTAGTCTAGTGCTGGACAGTTAGTGTGCAGTTTTTTTGTGCTCAAACAATTGTGTGTCATAGCAGGCCACGATCAGAGAGCTGGGACTGAACTGAAAAAGTGAACAATCTAAAGACACAGGATGATTGAGCTTTGAAGGCTTTAAATCTAACAGTTAATCTTTTAAAGATCTTCCCAGAAAGCTAAATCTGTTCATCTGGACGTAGTGTTTTCAGTGGGAGAAACGTTTCGTAGCTTAATCCAAGTGACTTCTTCAGTTCTGTTTATAAGGTTGGGGAAACCTGCAGTCAGCTGAGACCGAAGAAGTCACTTGGATTAAGTGACGAAACGCTTCTCCCACAGAAAACGCTGAGCATGCATCAAGAGCTTTTAAAGGTCTGTTAAAGACATACCTGTATACCTGTTTTTGTTTCTTAGACTTACTTCACTGCTTTACTTTACAGTTTTTATAGATTTTTAATGACATTATTGTGTCACTTCTGATTTCTATATTCTCTTTTAATTCCTTCATTCCTTTTAATCACAGGATTCTTTGTTGTATTCTTTGGATTCTTTTATTTCTATTAAAAAAAAAATTCTAGTTTTGCGCACTGTTTTTTTGCATCTGTAAAGCACTTTGTGTCTCTTGGCTGTGAAAAGTGCTATATAAATAAATATTACTAATAAACCTCGTTAGCCACAGCTTGCTGGCTGGCTCACCTTTATCAAAAGGATTAAACCCCAAAAATACTCCCAAGCACAGACAGAGGCATGTTAGTTGTGTCAAAATATAAGCAGTGCATTCATATCAAGAGGACTGGGAAAACAAATTTGTCATTCAGGTACAATATCAATGTCTGGCACTTCATCTTTTAGCCTCCGGGTAAAAAAAAATCACTTGACAGAATACAAACAAGGTATTATGTCTGGTTTCCCCACATCATTTGCAGCACCTCCTCACATTCCTCTATTGGTGAAATAAGCATTAATTTGACTTTATCACAGTGTACAATGAAGTACAACGTGAACACCTCGTGTCAGGAGAATAACAGTGGAAAACACTGATGAACACAGATGTTACACAGAGGAATCTTTCAAGTTCTGGGCATCTCTCTTTGTATTCTTAAAAAAGACAATGGACTGTCCTCAGAAAATGGGTAAGTTAATATTTGACAAAATTACATTTGAAACTTCAGGAAAACTCAAGAAACGCCCTCATGATGTAATCTCACCTCAATTGTCTTGAGTTTTGCTTTGAGAAGATAGGCTTAGATGTATTTTATTAGGCTTTACATTGATACGATAGGACGATTTGATAAAAAGTCTCTAGCGACTGGTTGAATCCTGTAATGCAACAGTTGTAAAACTTTGAAACCGCTTTAACACTTTCATTACCGCTCAGAGTTATTAGTATATAGTATAGTATATATAAATACCGAACTATATAAATACCAGTCTGTTTATCTAACAAAAAAGTGCAATTTCTAAAAACGGTTTAGGAAAGGTTCCGGAAGCCTTTTATATGGACAGGTTTAACACAAAATTTAAAAGGAGACGTTTTCTGCAAGGACCTACCAAAGTCTGTGTTGGCAATGACACATCAGGCAGCAATGTTACAGTACAGACGTTTATGATGGCTAGACGTAAAGTGTGTGTGCTGCAACATTATTTATTGAGAACATTACAGTAGCTCAGTCTAGTCATAACATTCATGTAGGGTTTACTTGATGAAGTTCACATCAGGGACAGGGACTTACAGCAGGTCCTTAGAACTGACCAAATGATGTATTCAGTGACAGCTTACTGCTGCTTGCCCTCTTAATTCTTATGGAAGCAGTAAAGGTGTACTTAATTTTGCACATAACTGCACATTTCACAATTTTAACCATGACAGCGTAGTTAAATGTTCTCTGCCAGTGGCTGCTGTGGCTGCTGTCACATGGCAATAAACAAAACGAAGTTTGAAACATTTTAGATGGAAAACGTTTGCCTTTTAATCTAAACCATGATCTTTCCTAACCATACGCAAAGAAGTCATGTTGTATTAACGTAACCAAATAGCCAGTGAAATGAAACTAAAAGTACAGCAAAAGATGAAAAGTAACGCTCTTACATGGAAAGCAAACTGTCCTTTGTTTGAAGTCTTGTGATTTATGCGTTGCAAATGGCGCTTGACATGCTTTACAAAGTGGAACTTCTAGGAAGCATTCCAGGTATTTCAGGAGTGCTGGGAGCAGCAAGCCAAATTTAAATGGAGCACAGTTTTTGCTTTTTTTTTTTATAGACACAGTCATAGAACCTTTAGATTGCACCTCATTTTCCAAAATTGGGAGCAGCTAGGCAACGAGCAGTCACAGAGCATTCTTTTTGAGTAACAGCAAGAAGAAGCTACTTTCAGCTGCTCCCTTATCACAGGGGGTCTGATTTGGTGGAGTTTTACACCAGATACCCTGCCTGACACAACCCCAAAGGGGATTTGTGACTCCGGCTAGAACTGTGAACCAGCAACCTTTTGCTTGCCAAGCACAGGTGTAAACACTATGGAACCACACTTGAGTAACAGCAACAATGGGGGCCAGAAACCAAAAAGCCCAACAATAAATTTAAAAAAGGATATAGTGAAGAAATAAATGGAAAATCTTATGGTCACACAGATATAGTCTTGTAGGCTGAGATATCAGACACTGTCTTGTCCAAGAAGTCAAGAAGCAGGTTATTACTTACTTCCTTCTTCCAACAACCTCAGTAACACCATATGGATTACCTCTCTGTGATAATGAAGCTTTTAAGACAGCAGGTGTTACCATTTCATTGTCAGGGTGTATGTCAGGGTTCCAGTGCACTTTTAGGCGTAATATTTATTAGAGTGTTAAATTGTTTGACTTTACACAGAATAAATCTATGCACTTAACTCACTTGAATGAAACGTGCTCACCTGCTGAATAAATACAAGCTATCCATGCGTGATACAAAGAGTTATTATTCACCTAGCAGTCTGAGGTGTCTCATCAACAGTTTTTCAGATTTCTCTTTTAAATTGGTGATCTCTGGAGGAGATGCTTATTAAAGAGAACTGGATACCTTAAGATGGTGCCTAATTTAAAACTGCTGTTGAAACAAATGTTTAGCAAAGATGTGGTGATGTTTCCCAAAAACTACCTTCTGGTGTGACCATACCTCACACTGTTACAGTGTGTTGCTTGTTGATTGTAAACCACAGCTGCATCCACCCTTCCTACTAACACCCTCTCTCCTGTCATCACAAATAAAGCCCGTCATTCCGGGCGTCCCCACTGATAAACCAAAGGATAGGAGCATATCCAGAGCTGAAGCCCCATGGAAACTTGATAAAAAAAAAAAGGTTGTTTGTGGCAGTTGTCTTTGTTTTAAGGGGAGATTCCTGCAACTATAATTAGTTACACAAAGATCTGCAGAATGTCAGATATATTTAGACTAAAAAAAATAAAACAAAGGTGTCTGAAGTTATGGAATTTGTGAGAGTGCAGCTTGATAAGATCAAAGTTCAGGCCAGTGTCTGTATTGTTTATAAGAGGATAAACATTGTCTGTGGGGCACTAAATCAGTTTCTTCCGTGCTATGTTCAATGATGCTAGTGTCTAGGACTGAGATGGAATTTACCCAATCACATTCCTTTGAGTACAAGGTCATTGTAATAGTTTTACCACCCATATTTTTAAATGAGCTACACGATGAACAACTCTCTCCAAAAGAGATAAATGTAGAAAAAGGGATGAATCTTGCTGAAAATAAAGCAAAATTAGATGGTAATGTGTGAGACATTAGCTGTACTCAGGTCTTAGGATCAAAGTCATAACTACAGGCAATGTTAATGTTCAAAGATTAGCTGCTTAACTGTGTTTACTATAGTTTGAATTGACAGAGCTAATGAAGGGTGTCATTGCCATGTAAACTGCACCCATTCTCTGATCTTCAATGTACCAGAGTGTGTTAGCTTCAAGATGAACAGGAGGGCCTGAGGCTGAGGAAAAGACTGAGATGGGTCCTCTGGTGGCCGCTGGCTTAAGAAGATGATTTTTCCTTTAACTTCCCTTAACTTTAATCTTGGTCCAGAAAAATGAATAGCATGCTTAATGGTATTATTAATGCAAGACTTTGAGCTCGGTGACTAGCTCACTGGTCCAGACTATCTATCCATTTTCTTACCCACTTAACCAAACAGCATCACTGGGGGGCTGGAGCCTATCCCAGCTTACTAAGGTAAAAGGTGAGGTTCACCCTGGACAGGTAACCAGGCCATCACAATGCTAATACAGAGAAAGAGATAACCACACATTCTCATGAAAACCCATGCAGGTACAGGTAGAACATGCAAGCTGCATGACCATGAGGTTTTAAACCCAGGAACATTTTGCTGTGAGGCAACAGTGCCAACTACTGCACCACCGTCTGGTTCAGGCTAGCTTATTAAAAATTAAGAACCTCTGGCAAAAGTTTTGCTTGGTTTTATCAAGAATCTTAAGATGCAACAATGACCTTATGAATTGAAAAAAGGATGTGTTCATTTACGTTACAAACCACAGGGAAACACTGAAGATTGCTTTAGCCTGTCATGAACACTCAACTTGACCAGCAATGATATAAGAAGAATGAAAGAACTGAAGGACCTCTTAGAACTCACGCATCAAGCACACCTCTCATTGTATTTCATAAATGTTATGCTATTGATGAAGGATACACAGTGTGTGGGTGTGCACACCTAAGGCATGCAACATCCAGTCTGTCTCCAAAAAGTCACATCAGTCCAAAAACACTAGCTAAATCCTACACTGTAAATCATTTGCCAAAAAGAGACAAAGCTCACAATAAATACAATCAATTATGGATTGGATTGATAGCATTATTTTTCTTTTATTCACAATTTTTCTGTAGACACTGGAGTAGTAGGGAAAAATGTGCATTTTCCGAATAGTTCGCAAGAGGTTGCTGGCTGTCGCTGGGTGAAATCAGTCACAAAGAGGGTGCTGCACCAAAAACCTTATGATTGCTACTAGCATCTTCCATGCAAACTACAGGTGGCCACAGCAATCTGGTAGTGGCCACCTGTAGTTTGCATGGAAGATGCTGGTTTGTCACTTGCTAATAATCCACCAAGAGTTAGTGAAACTTTAACAAGTATGATGCAAATTGGAAACGGAGAACATTCACCTTCAAAGTAAAAGTCCTGCCTCACTTCTGCAGTCAATGTATGTCAAAAGCAATGCAATTTTTGCTTTGAAGGTTAACAATCTGCGTTTCAGTTTTTTCGTTGTATAGTTTGATTACCGAGCAGTTTGCAAGTATTTGCATACAAGTGGCCGTTTTCCATGCAAGCTACGGGCAACCATGGCAGTCTGCTAGAGACCAGAAAAATCAAAAGAAGGTTTTTCGGTGCATCACCATATACCACTTTGAAACCAATTTGCAGCGAGAGTACTGACAGGGACTAGAAAGAGAGAGCATATTTCTCCCATGTTGGCTTCTCTTCATTGGCTCCCTGTTAAATCCAGAATTGAATTTAAAATCCTTCTCCTTACATACAAGGTCTTGAATAATCAGGCCCCATCTTATCTTAAAGACCTCATAGTACCATATCACCCCAATAGCACACTTCACTCTCAGTCTGCTGGCTTACTTGTGGTTCCTAGGATCTTTAAAAGTAGAATGGGAGGCAGAGCCTTCAGCTTTCAGGCCCCTCTTCTGTGGAACCAGCTCCCAGTTTGGATTCGAGAGACAGACACCCTCTCTACTTTTAAGATTAGGCTTAAAACTTTCCTTTTTGATAAAACTTATAGTTATGGCTGGATCAGGTAACTCTGAATCCTCCCTTAGTTATGCTGCAATAGGCCTAGACTGCTGGGGGCTTCCCATGATGCACTGAGCGTTTCTCCTTCTC
>VUQS01032801.1:0-11964 GCA_015108495.1 Heterochromis multidens
CTGGTAGGTTCTTCCAAACATCTTGGAGAACTAAACACAGATCTTCTGTGGATGTAGGCTTCCTCACATCCTTCTGTCTCTTCATGTAATCCCAGACACACTCGATGATGTTGAGATCAGGGCTCTGTGGGGGCCATACCATCACTTCCAGGACTTCTTGTTCTTCTTTACGCTGAAGATAGTTCTTAATGACTTTGGCTGTATGTTTGGGGTCGTTGTCCTGCATTTTGTGAATTGATAGAAATAACCAATCATTATTTATATTTCTGAAAGCATTCTTTGTTTACAGCATTTTTTCACACCTGCCTAAAACTTTTGCACAGTACTGTACATTAACCTCGGTCTATATTTATGCATTAACACTGCAGTGTAGGATAGTGTACACAAGAGGGCAGGTTGCAGGTTTGCAGTAGCAAAGCTCACAGCTGCTAGCTAAAATATTATGTATGTTGTTTCATATTAAGTGTTTTTACATTATATTTATTGCCAGATTGATTGGCTTGTGTTGCATTTCCCTTCATACTAGACTAGTAAAGTCGTGATGTGAGATTTGAGTGAAGTGAGTTAATGTCAGCACAGATGGGAGTGTGCAGAGCTTGAGCTTTCTAAGGTGTTACCTGAGATTTAACATCTCACAACTTTAATAATATCAGTTTAAAAGGGACAGATTGGGCTTTTCTTTATTTTCTTTATGTTCATTAACAGTGCTGTATCAATGTATGTAAATGGATGTATCAGTGGATGTAAATACATCCTTTAGACTGCTAAGTTTACAAAGTTTACTTCTGCTTTTGTAAAAGCTGTAATCAGCATGTCTTATGTGCACCTTCTCCTCTTCTCTTCTCTTCTCTTCTCCTCTCTTGACTCTTTTCCTCCTCCTTCTTCTCCTCCCTCTCATTCTCAGGTGTGACATGATGGCCTACCTGATGGAAAAGGTCATCCCGCTCTTATTTAAAGGAGGTTGGAAAAGAAGCCTGGCTCTCTCCTACATCAGACAGCTCCTACATACTAAGTTTTGCACTTTGTAAGTTAATAGGTTTTGTTCAACTTTTGAGTAATTCTTGTGTTTCCTTTTTCACAGCTTTGGTTATTATATTAGTTTTTAACTATTTAATTAGTTTAGGGAGGAAACTTTGGGGCTCTTTGTGTTACAGTCCTAGATTGCCTACATCTTTTTGTTTCTTTTGACCAGGCCTCCAGCCTCTTGTAGTTTAGTTTATGTTTGTTATGTGCTTTAAAATAAAAATAATTTGAATTTGGGGTGTGGCATCCTCTCTCTATGTGTTGCGGTCACAGAGCCTAAGTGATTCTCTCTTTACCTTTGCTTGTGGCCATAACAATAGACTCATTTACTAGGCACGGCATGCCCATAAAGTACACACGGTGCATTTCAAAAGAAGTAGGTGCTTTGGGAAGTTAGGAGCTATAATAGCTTATTTTTTTTAAACTGTGAATCAAACGCTGCATCTCTAGTGGAGTCCCAGCATAAAAACAAAGCAGCACATGAAGCATATGAAGTCCTATTTAGTTGCCACTTATTCTATAATAAGTCACAAGAGGGGCACAGAGGATTAAAGATGAGAAAGGGTTTTTTTTTCTGTTGTGTAAGCAACCAGCTCAGCAACCAGCAACTCATCACATGATCAAATCTTCTCTTCGCGCCTGTGTACATACTGTCTTTGCTTTGACTCATCTCTGCAGAATGACTGCAGACATGAGGCGCATGGCAGCGTTCGCTGACTGATGACAACCTGGAGTGTCACAGGGCTGAATGGACAAAAAGTTACAGGTGTAGGGGGTGGGGGTGGATTTTGGGAATCCTTTGGCAAGGGTTCAGAGCCAAACAAAACAGGAGCAATTATGTCCTTTTCAGAGACTAATGAAGGGCCACAGTTACAAGAATCTGGACCAGAGAGAGTTAGTAGACATAGAGATACAAGCCACACACACGAGGACAAACACGAGAAAACAAAAGAACCCTGGCAAACATGCAGGAGCAAAAATAAAAATACAGACTGAACCAGGAGAGAAAACACTGCACCCAATCACCCAATCACACAGGCACAGTCACTGAGCATCTTCAAAATTTCAACATATTATAGAGTTATGACAAATTTCACTGCTAATCCTTTATTGTTAATTCTAACCAAAAATATTTTTCTAAAACTGAAAAAAAAAAAAAATCCTTCATATGGCATCAATACAAGGAGTCTAATTTTTATACAGAAGACAAAAGATGTCAAAACCCACAGACTGCATCTCCAACTCAAACTGACTGGATATATTAGAACTGATGTTCAAACTTCAAAGGTTTCTTGACCCCTTGAGATGATTTCCGGTCTGGTACTTTATGAACATACATACTGCAGTTCCTCTGATGGCCACTTGAGGCTGGCTCCAAAAAAACAGTGTTAAACTTCAGCCAAGAAACCACTTTGATTGACAGGTGTGCAGAGAGCTGTCGCTTGGTGCTTTCTGGAGCATTTTTAATGAAATTATCTGACTAGTGTTACTGCATCCAAGGCATTTGTGCTTCAGTTTTGGTGAGTGAAATTCTACTTAATTCTAGTTAAACTGATATGATTAAGCCGATATACGTGTGTTGCACCCTTACGGTTTACGAATGCAGCTTGCTCTGTTTTAAATAAGATAACTTCTAGCACCAAAAAAAACAAAAAAACAAAAACATGGGTGACATCATGGGGCCTACATCCATCTTTTACATACAGTCTATGCAGGTATCCATGTCTGTGTTCTGCACCAGTGTATTTTACTGATTTAGCTTTCTAGTGTTAGCAAATAACTTTATTATATTTGGTATATTTAAATATAACAAATGTGGTAAATCTAGCTCTAAACACCCAACACGGCATCAAAATGTAGACAAACCAGTGGGTTATGTTATGGTAAAAGGTAGCTGCACTGGTATATATTTCTTTCCTAGTCTAACTGACCACTCGTGCACATTCATACAGCACTTAATGCTACAGACATCATTGAATCCACTGAGAGCAATTTGGGGTTCAGTATCTTGAGTATTTAGTTGAGGGTTTTGAGTTTTACTATTTCTTTTTAAGATTTATTTTTGTCTTCATTAGATAGCCGGAGTGGAACGACAGGAAGGAAGAGAGAGTGGAGGGGGTGAAAATAAATGGTCTGAGGCAGAATCCAACCCAGCAGTCAGTCCATGGGGCGTTAGATTGAATCCCAAACCCTAGCTGCAAACCACTTGGTGAAACAACAAGTTGTGAAAAGTGAACGAAGTTGTTTGTGTTCATCTAATCAATGTAGATCGAGTATTCACTCTCTTTCTGCTCATTTTTTGGTCTCCACCGAGCCCTGACTCCTCACTATGTATCTGCTGAAGTCTCTTTCATGTTCACCACCACCTCCTGTTTATTGTTTGATACTGAGAAGATATTTTACAGTGTGTTTTAGGAGCATTTCTCTGAAAACAGATGCCATGTTGTGGTCAAAAATAAACTGTGACAGCAGCTAGAACACACACACACACACACACACACACACAGTAACCACAGTGCATACTCCTGTAACAACACAAAGGCTTTCCATTAGTAATAACCTTTCTGCAGAATAGCGAGGCCAGCTGCAGGGTTCTCCATCCTGCTTGATTACTGTCTGAACAAACCTGTCCAATCAGTCCTATTCATGGGTGCCAGCACTCACAGGACAACTCTGACCTGACTGACCTCCGCAGAGGGCCAGCCCCTTCAGACTTGACCTTAGGTGTAGATGCTTATTGTCGGAGCTGCCGCCTCCAGCGCTCTCACAAAGGCTCGGATGCCAGAAATTAGGCACTTGAGGGAAACTCGAGAACTCCTGGCCAAAACTCCTGTTTGCAGAAAAAAGGCAATTCTAAAAATCAAGTGCTGTAATTGAGGGAAAATTTTTGGAGTTGAGAGGAGTGTTGGTAAATGCGTTTGTGTTTTTCATGCATCGTCTATTGAGTGAATAGAGGCAGAGAAGAGAGTTGGCAGGCAGACAGATTCAGCGTTCAAATATTGCTAATTGCTAATAGTTAAGCATAACACTTAACATTTTCAACCAGGCTGATGTTTATCTGTATTTATTTTTCAGCTCAGAATAAAAACGCTTCACACTCGATGCACAGAATTTAAAAACTAAATGGAAACAACAACAACTTCAACATGTTAACAAACGGTGAAATAATATGATTAGAGGAGCACACAAAGGCTTATCAGACACCAGCTCTTTTGGTGCACCTGCATCTTAACTGTATATATAAGATGGATGTAACCACTATGACATCGCCCATTAGCTTTTGGACTAATGGGAGGCAGCTCCCTGCACCTGCACACCTGTCAACAAGTCCAAATGCAGGAGTTGTACACACCGCTGTTAGCCAGCCTCAAGTGGCCACTGGAGAAACTGAAATGAGTTCATGTGTGACCAATGAGCTGTTAGGACAACAGCTGTAGGTGACAACAGTCTATGATGGGCAATAACAGCATTTATGGCTTTAAAGGTAGTTTTCGTAATTACCCTATGCAGAATTTATATAAAAATTTACCACCAGGGGGCAGCATCAACGGGTGTTTGGAAGTGGTTTTGAATGTTTAACTATTTCTTTTTAGCATTCCCCTTTCCCCAGGAGGCTTTGTGCTCTTAAGTGTGATTCATAGTTCTGCATTTAATCTACGCTGCAGGTACGTCATAACCGCAAAGACTGTCTGAAACCCTACACCATAACTTACCTGCCACACACCTCCCTAGAAATCTAACTACAGGTTGGATAGGATTGTGATAGGCCTGTTAAGTACTGTTTTTCCCTCCTACACATTTTCGGCTACTTCTTCTGCCGCCATTTTTCAAACAGACTAGAAGAAACCCCAGCACCAGCTAGTGTTTTGAGGGCAAAATCACACAAATATAAATGCAGGCAATGGGGTCGGCTCTATATCAGGGATGTCAAACTCATTTTACATTGTAGGCCACATACAGCCCACTTTAATCTCAACTGCACATGATAAAGAAACACTGCTGTAGTAAATGAAAGAAATCTGTCAGCACGACTCTTTGGGCTTAAATTGTAAGAAATAAATGTGTAAAATTACAGAAAAAGTTCTGGTATCTCATTTTCCACACTGTCCTGTAATTACAAAACTGAAGGTTTTTGTTAATTCACAGAAAATGTCCTTTTTTTTCTGTTTTTACTATGGACTTACTGTAACCTTTCTATAGTAGTAAAAAAACAGGAACTTTACTGTCATTTAATTGTTTATCTATCACTTAATTACTTTGGTGTAGTTTGAATGGCCATTGGGAAGGTCTTTATCAGTAGGAAAAGCTGTATAACGTATGAAAATACACTTAAAAGTCAAAAATTTATACCCTACTTCAAATTTTCCAAAGCAGTCCAGTAGGCCCGGTTTGAGTCTTTGTCGAGGCGATTCTGGCCCCCGGGCCTAATGTTTGACACCCCTGCCCTATACAAATTCAATGCAGAAGTATAAAATTAAGCTTTAATGACTCACCAGGTTAAATAAAGTTACATTGAACACGGACGGCACCATCTTGTGGTGTAAAGTGGTATTACACAGAAGTACAGCCTGGCCCTATTTTATCTTGAGCTAATATCTCTTCAACACCCCACACAGACATTTTGGACACACATTGCATTGATGTATTTATTTAATTCTTGAAGGTTTTAAACTATTTTTAAACACTTTAGATGTTACGTTAAGTATCGTTAAAGCTAAGGGAGAGGACCTCATTTTCCAAACATTTCTTTCAAGTGCTTATTGTTGCTATGGTCAGAAAAATTGTCTTCTACAAAGTTTTTACAGTTTATGATGTCATAAACACTGCCCCCTTCTGGTCAAAGAGAGCGCATGACACTGAAAAGTGCAGAGGGCGCAGTGGGGAAAGAAGCTGTTCTCTAAGGGGCGTTTCTCTATCGAGATGCTATCAGCACTGAGATTTATAGGACTCATATGGAAAAATCTCTGCCAGGACAGCCCATAGATACTTTAACCATTCTGATCTTTTTATAAACTCACAGTCTTCAAAGTTGGAGTGGCCTTTGCTGCTTTTGCTCTGTCGAGGCGTGTCATCCTGCAATTTGGAAAGCATGTTCAGCACCTTTGTTTTCCTCTCCTCCATCCTATTTTCCTTATCTTCGAGACTTTCAAGCCTCATCCCTCCAACTGCAGACTGAACTTGGTCCCTCCATCCTGGATAATTGGATTCCTCCTCATCGGGGTCCCCTTCGTCTGTGTGGGAACCTGAAGTGAAGGCATACAACATGAAATATACATTTAAAAAGAAAAACCTGGCTCTACTATGCTTACTCTTTACATTTTAACCCTTTAATCATCACAGTACTGCAAAAGAAACACATTTGTATTCATGATCCTCGAGGAAGGAGCCACTTAGAAGAAAGCACTAAAACCCATTTCCAGGCTGTTAATAGCTAACACTAATTCTCATCAAATTGTTCTTTCGAATGCCGTAGTCACATCTCCTTCAGTCCTTTCAGAGCCGCACTAAAGAGCCAGACTTAAACAGCCATCCATTTTGTCACTGACCAGCCAATTACGAGTCCCATTATCTCCAAATACAAAGTCCACAGAATACACTTCTTGGTGTAGAAGCACAGAGACAAAGAGCACCATCAATGCAGACTTGAGCTTAAAGAAGCCTCAAATTGTCTTTTGCAACAGTTTCCATTAGAGTTTCAGACTCTTTTCTTTGTCCTACTTTTACAAACAGGAGTGTTTCTTGTGTTAGCGCATGAGCGATAATTCAAAATGTGATACATCAGGAGACGGGTCCATTCATTCAGAGGAGAAAGCTCGACCAGTCGAATAGCTGATGGACATCGGATTCATTAAGCCTTCCAAACGTGGTGGCGGCGAGCGTTCATTTATCCTGCCAGTGAGCGTGCAGAGGTCAGCAGCTCAGATTGATGGAGCCATGTCTCATTTGACAGGCCGTCTTCCACCACACTGCACACAATCACACGCCTCCACGTCCTCCTGAAGCCCTGATGTCATCAAAACGGATGAAAGACAGAGAAATGTATTCATCTTCAGAGCACCAAATTTATCATTCTGTTTCATATGCAACAAAAAACTTCAACAGTGACATGATGACAAAAGAGATGGGAAGAAATACGATTTCAAAAAACCAAAAGCTTTGGTTAAAACAACCCCTGATTTAATTTTTTTTATCAATCAGTTTGATTCATTAATTATAAAATGTCAAATTTAACCCAATACAACTTTATTTATCCATCACTGCGAACAAAAGAAAGATCAAAACAGACATGAATAACTAAACTAACTGGAAAAGGGTTTGATCATCTGTTTTCTTAGGTCTAAAGTCAATAAATTATTCCTTATTTTGTAGTTATGTTCAACTCCAAACAGCTGCCATCGCAGTCATTCAAAATCCTGGGCCTGTATTCACAGTTTCCTAGTACAGAGAGCAAAGTGTGGTGGGGACCACCTCAGTAATTAGCAAAGTTTCATTATTAAGCCTCAAGCTGAGATTTTTCACCATTGCCACCTTGGTTTTCTAAAATTGGACGTGACTTATACGGGAGGATCAGATTCGGGCAAAGAAACGGAGGTCAGCTGGTCATCATTTACAAAAAAACTGAAAAAAAAGAAACTAGTGATGGAGTCCACAAAGTCAGCTGGAAATTGTTACGGAAGTCACAGAGTAAGGGAGCTGAAGGCAATTTTCTTATAGACTTCTAAACAACCAGAGGAGTCGCCCCCTGCTGGCCATTAGAAAGAATGCAGGTTTAAGGGAATTCAGAGTTGGATTCACGATTCAGATCCAGAAGTCGCTGCCCGATCTATACCAGAAACCAAATCTGTTTTACACATGTGCGAAAAGGGCTCCTTCCTGTTCCTTTCAAAATAAAAGACTTTGGCATATAAACTGCATGACTGCTGTACATAAAATGGCTTCAGCTGCGTTCACACTGGAAGCGATTCGCTTATCACATATTGCTTTGACACTCCAGGCTCTGGTTGCCTAGGTAACCCTCTAATGTATTTACTACTAGGTCACATGTCAATCACGGGTAATTCTCGTTGTTAGTTTTTTCAATCGCTCGCCTGGAAGTTGAGAAAATCTGGGGTTCTATCCACTTCATGTTGCCAGCGGTTATTTTGCCCGTAGCTTTACTGAAGTGAGACGAAGCATTAAGTAAAATTTAATCTTTAATTTTACTAGTTATGAAATGGAAGACTTCTTTTTTCCTAATTAAAAAGTGTATTTTTGCTTGTTTTGCTTAATAGATTAATATATTGTACTAATAAAAAGAAAATTACTTTCCCTTTATCAAACAGACTCTGGGCACCACTACAGCTCACCTGGTTGGGCAGGTAAACCATTGGCTGCAGAGGCCTGAGTTCGAGTCTGCTCCAGACCATTCCCTCTATCTAGTTTCCTATCAAATGAAAGCCAAAAGAATACTATCCTGTTTTGTGATCTGCAAACAAAAAATTAGATTTAGTTGCATAAAGAAACTGTAAAAAACTAAATTTCTGTGATTATTCATTAAATTGTGTACTTAATATTATTATTTTTATTATTTAGTAGTACTGTAAAAGTCACACTGAGCATTATTACATGTCTAAATGTATTTCAATAAATAAAGTGTGGCTTTAACTCAAGCTTTCCTTTATAAATCGCTGCATTTAAGAAAAGAAATACACAGAGTGAAGCGAGTCACTGCAATAAACCTTGGCAGACAGATGAAGGACCTCTTTGCAGAAAAAAGTAAAGATATTAAGTGTACATTTCTTTAAAACAGTGGTATCGACGTGAAAGAGCTCAGCAATTTTAATCCAACACCAGCAAGAAAATGATTTCTTTTACAGGAGAAGTTTTGCACATGCGTAGAACAAACTGAGTTTCCGGTATGGATCGGGTAGTGGCGACTACATCCATCTTTAAACTACGGGAGGCATGAAAAAATCAAAACCAAGCCACTTGAAAACTGGTTGTTATTGTTAGTTTTAATCTTGGAGAGACCTCCAGTCTGCATAAACACGGAGATGCAGCTGTCCCATAACAATATTGCAGCTACGTGTTTTATTCTAATGAGTGCATGTCCTTTGTTTTAAGTCTGCACAGTAAAGGAGTTAGTGAATGGTAGGTGGTGGACCAAACCACTGTGAGGCATAGGAAGGGGGGAGTCCATTTGTAAAACTTGAAAACTGATTGTTCTAAATTAAAAAGAAGTTATTAAAATCACCTTCATCTTCATGTATAACCATTTCCCCCCTCATACTGTGGTTTATGATGTGTTTTTATATGTAAACTTTCCTCTGAATGATTCAAAACCTGTACAGTCTTTATATCGGGGTGAAATAATTCAGTATCTGGTTTATTCCTTTTGAAAACCTCCTATCCTAACCTCCAGTGCGGCCTAATCCATGAATGCACAGCAGTGATTACTGGTTAGTTCAGGCTGAAAACAACAGCCCATCTAAAACACACAGAGCAGGTTACCATACCAACCGCAGCATCTGAGCACAGCAGATAGCTGGATTTGGCTGCGAGCGGCCAAGTCAAATCCCCTCGTTGATCTCAAAAAGGCCACACACCGCCCACAACACACACCGCCTGCCCTTTACCATGCAGCGCACCAGGCAGAGGCAAGACGGTTGGACTTGTATCTCTTTCTTTGCATGTTTGAGAAAGGGATGAGCATCAACGAGACAATCAGCGTGCTGAGGCCATTCAGTGATGCCACCCAGAGCCTTCACTCCTCTATCTCTTGAAAGAATGGCAGAATAGGAGCAGGGTGGAATAAAAAGGAAAATCCTTCCCAAATTATTATTCATGGGGAGGGGATTTTCCTTTCAGCTCTCCTTTATCGAAGCCTTTCCCAACACGTCACCCTCTCTATCTGCCCTGACAAGTGCCAATCAAAGGGCTTGAGTCCAGATTTTTGGGGAAACACCGGAGGATTTCAGAGACAATAGCCAATGAGTCCACAGTGATTGTGGCTCAGAGACAATAGTGACATGGCTACACTGTTAGTGTGTGGTCCACGGGGGGTGAAACGATCCTTGCTTAGTACACGACTAATCTCTGCCTGCATCACCTCTGTCTTTCTGCAGCCTAATCTGTCCCGTAGTTTCCTCAACTTCCCTGGAACAATCCGCCGGGGTCAGTTCAGATTAGTGCTCTTTGTGGCCCCGCACATTGCCACATTCATTTGGACACTTACATCTTTAGTTGCAGCTGAATGCTAAACTCTGAGGGTGAACACAGAGTGGCCAAGCAGCAGAGAAACAGCCATGAAACAATTATGAGGAAAGGGATTATTCTACCTATGAATTCCTAATGAGCAAAGATGGACAAAGGTCTTATCGCGGGCCTCACTGGGGAGCCAGAGCATCTTGTAGCAGCTGATTTCTGGCTCTGGTTTAATCTCTGAATCACTCAACCATTTTCAATCGATCCAAAGGGATGGATGATTCATTGATGTGGGGATCTAGGGTGGAGCTTTCTAGAAATTACAAATAGCTTGTTTTATTCAATTGCATTACAGGAAATTCATGATATGAGAGTTCATGGAGCTTGGTCAACACAAAGTAGAAGTCAGGAGTTCTCCTAAAGGTGCAGTATGTAAGATTTTCTATGTATTAAATACTTTTTTGTTACCAATTTATGAACATATTGTCTCAGTGCCTCTCTTTATATACTTTAGGAGCACCACCTAAAAATGGAATCCACTAATCACGTAATTTCGTCATGTGAAGTTCACTTTGATGTTACTCTACAAACTCTGGTTTCCAGTATTTTGACTGGTTTCTCAGTGATGGTACAATAATGTAGCATATATATAATAATAAAACATAATAGTGCAGGGCAGTCTTGTGTATGTCTTTTCACTGCTTTAGCTGATGCTAGCCGGCACATAGACGTGCTACTTGGAAACGCTATCAACAATATAAAGATTGCAGTTTACTTAATAACCACGGATCTCATACAGTTAGGTCCATAAATATTTGGACAGAGACAACTTTTTTCTAATTTTGGTTCTGTACATCACCACAATGAATTTTAAATGAAACAACTCAGATGAAGCTGAAGTGCAGACTTTCAGCTTTAATTCAGTGGGCTAGGGTTAGATTGCATAAAAATGTGAGGAACTAAAGCATTTTTTAATACAATCCCCTCATTTTAGGGGCTCAAAAGTAATTGGACAAATTACAAAATTAAATAACTGGAAATAAAATGTTCATTTCTAATACTTGGTTGAAAACCCTTTGCTGGCAGTGACAGATGATGTGGTATGCTTTGGATCATGAGCTGTTCCACACCTTCTCCATACTTTTTTCTTGCCATCATTCTGGTAGAGGTTGATCTTGGTTTCATCTGTCCAAAGAATGTTTTTCCAGAACTGTGCTTATGAGTGGCTTGCACCTTGCAGTGCACCCTCTGTATTTACTTTCATGCAGTCTTCTTTTTATGGTAGACTTGGATATCGATACACCTACCTCCTGGAGAGTGTTGTTCACTTGGTTGGCTGTTGTGAAGGGGTTACTCTTCACCATGGAAATGATTCTGCGATCATCCACCACTGTTGTCTTCCGTGGACGTCCAGGTCTTTTTGCGTTGCTGAGTTCACCAGTGCTTTCTTTCTTTCTCAGGATGTACCAAACTGTAGATTTTGCCACTCGTAATATTGTAGCAATTTCTCGGATGGGTGTTTTCTGTTTTCGCAGCTTGAAGATGGCTTCTTTCACCTGCATGGAGAGCTCCTTTGACCACATGTTGTGTGTTCACAGCAAAATCTTCCACATGCAAGCACCACACCTCAAATCAACTCCAGGCCTTTTATCTGCTTAATTGATAATGACATAACGAAGGACTTGCCCACACCTGCCTTTGAAATAGCCTTTGAGTCAACTGTCTCACTTTCGAGCCCCTGCATAAACTGCTGCACGT
>VUQS01032804.1:0-12752 GCA_015108495.1 Heterochromis multidens
CGCTAAAGGCAAAATGAATAAACACTGTGAATAAAATCAGCAGGTGATTCAGCAGAGAGAGCTTTAGATAAAACACGTGAAGATTACACTATGAAATAAGTGTTTATCTAGAGGTTTTTAATTAAACAGGCTACACAGATAAGCTACACAAACACCGCAGTGTTGCAACAGGAACAGGAAGTGATACAATACCGCAACAGGAACAGGAAATCCACCAGTGCCACCCTTAAGAGTAATGTCTAATTACTTTTTTGAATTAAATACTGGCAATATGCATGACTGCAAATGTAGCTCAGACTTTGTCTCTTGACTTGAAAACAAAAAAAAAAAAGATTTGAAAACGTTTTCTTGACCTGAGCAATAAAGGTAACCTTTTTATGTAAACTGGACTTTTCAATCAGAATCCAATCAGAAACCCTTTTTTGCTTTGATCTTCAACCTTACCTTGACCAAACATAAGAAACCTGGCGATGGTATTAGCTAGTATCCATGTGTGGCCACAGAACTGGAACAGGTTATATGAGAAAACGTAGGCAAGCCTAATGCTAAGCCTGGAAAAGAAGGAAAAAAGGCCTAGATTAGTTATTCTTCAGTTTATACCATAATGATCAAGACCTGTGGCATGAGATTTGTATGTTGTATCATGTAGGTTGCTTTCATTCTGTTTGTACATGTATTGGTAATACTAGTCTGTGCCTCTGGGATTGGTTGTCATGGACCAAGCTATCTTTCTTTATAACTATGCACTGGTGACTGCACTGTTAGCAAATGTCATGGTGGCAATGACATGCTTCCATCGTCTGGTTGGATACTGCACTGCCACTTGACCTTTTGGTTTTTTTTTTATCCACAGAGGTTTCATATTAATAACAAAAAAACCTTCAGAGCAAAGAAAAGCAAGTGTATGGGACACATGAAACAACACTCCCAAGCTAGAGTGTTTTTTTGGCTCATTCATAAGCTGAGCATTATTGAGTGAGCAAGTTTCATCTCTGAGTTCCGTATCCAGTTTTCTATAACATATCCATGAGTGGCATGTGGTGACTTTTACAGAAGGAAAAGCAGAGATGATGACTTATGGCTTGCTGTGTGGTACAGACCATCCTGACACTTGGGATGGTTGAAAGCAATGGGGCAACAAATGCTAAGGTAACCAGCTGATGACATCATGGTGGCTACATCCATGTTTTATACTGTCTGTGGACAGAGAACTGATGTTCAAGGAGAGAGCGAGAGTGAGAGAGAGCATGGTTGCTTTAATTGATTTCTATTATTAGATTACACAGGGCAAGCACTGCTTTCCTTGCTTGCCCCAATACCAGCATTATAAAGTTATGGTGAACATGTCAGCAATAAATACACATTCAGCAGATATCCAGGACCATTAGCATTTTTTTTTTTTTTTTTGCAGATTCTTGCCAAGTTCTGTTAACAGTATAATGCAGTTGTTTTTGTCCTGGACAGTTTGCACTTCATCATCGCGCTCCTTTTGCGCAATAAAAATAAAAGTAACATCCATATCTCCAATCCTGAAAAGTTGTAGACCGCGCCACCATTTTCCTCCTCCCACAGACGAACTGAAATAACCCAATTGTTGTGCGAGTGCGCAGGAAGAAAAAAGCATGTCTGTTTGATGGTTTTTTTCCCCCTTTCTATCCATCCAGTGTACAGATAACTGAAGAACCTTGGAAGTAACAACATAATTGTAACTGTAATGTAATTACTGAATTTAGTACAGTAACATGTTACATTACACCCAACACTGGTTGTAACCAACACAAATGATCTTACTGTTTAGCTGCTGAATGTTGCCCTATTTGGTGCTGGGGCAGTGTATGGTGGGATGAACCTTACAAATCTGAGGGAAACTGCAGAGGTTGTCTCTCTTTAGGTTTGAGTAGCCCTTTTTACAGTAACAGTCATTAGATCAAACAGTATTATAAAAATAATTAGTGTAGCTTTAGGCACATTTTGCTGACATAATCTTAACATATAACATTTTTTTTACCTGAAATACGTTATTTTAGAACTGTAATGAGATTACTTTTACTTACAGATCTGAATAAATCCATCACTGGAGGAATTTTAAATTACTTCTGAATGAGTGAGTGTATGTAGCAAGTTCTGGTTAAACTTCGACCTTCTGCTTAAGTAAAACTTTTGTTTTAAACTGATTTTCTAAGATTAGATTAGAACATTCCATTTGAACTTTAAGCCTTCTATCAGCAAATAAAGTCAGTTATTCCTCAACCCGCCATGAAGATACAAAAATTCCTTCAGTAATCACTTACATTCTCCTGAAGTCTTATGTTGGTCCAGTTTAGAGAAGCTGCGGAGTTGTGGGTGTGAGTTTAAAACATGTTCCCTGGTTCAATTTGAGGCTCAGTGCAGCCTTTTTCTCCCACTAAACACTCGTTTCTTACTTCACAAGTGAAAGAGAGAAAAACATTGGTGCAATATGTGTAGCGCTTCCTCAACCCAACTGCACCAGTTACGACTTCACCACATGAATAAAAAAATCCAAGTGTGAGCCAGACTCTGAATAGTCCCAGCCCCCAAAAGAAAACTATGAACTGACATGTCTGCTAAAAACAGACTGAGAGGACAGAGAAAGAGGCAGCAGGACAATCAGAGACGCATACAGAACATGTAGAGGATGGAGCAAGTCAAACGACCACTTGAGATGTTTTACAACCTCATACACTTTTCATTTTCAATTCTTCAAGTGAATGCCAAACCGCACATACCTCCACACATGGACACATAAGCAGTGACTCACTGAACTACAGAAGACCTGAAAGGTAAGCCAAAATATACGTATCGACCACAGTAAAAAGACGTGGCTACCGCGAAGTAACACATGGGTTGTAGTCTGAAGCTCCATTTTTTTTTACTTCATTTTTAAAAATCACTTAACACTAGCTAGCTTTGTTAGCAAGCTGCACCCATAAACTATAAAGGTGCAACACACAGAAAATTAGTGCAAAGTAATAGACTAATAAAACACTAGACTTTAACTAACCAAAACCAAAGCATTAACTCTTTGGATGGGGTTCCGTCGGGACAAGCAAAACAAGCAGTGCTTGTCTTGTCAAATCTAAAAATAGACATAAATTAAAACGTACCAAATTAAAGCGATCTCTCTTATTTCACCTCAGACAGCGCTGCCATAAATCTCCTCGCCTGGTTGCGTGCATCCTTTACATTACCGCCATCTTACGGCCGCAGTTATGGAGGACCAGTTGAGTCACGTGCATTGAAATAAAGCATTTCGTGATTTAATAATGAATTGTGCAATGAAATATGCATTAGTAAAATCATTTACGAATTAATTTTAATTTATTTTATTTATTTAGACATTAATAAAGTAATTAATTATTTGATAATTTAATGGAAAATAAAAAATTATAAATATTTCTAAATGAACAAAAACATTAAACTCAGATTTTCAAAATCTTTCAAATTACATTTTCAAAAAGAGTATTAAGTAAATGGATTCAAAAATCGAATTACAAATAAAAATTTATTTCTGACATTTAAAATGGCTCCTCATTTCAAATCCATTTCCTCACTGCATTTCCCTTTCCTGTTAGCAATGGGATTAACTATCATATTGCCTAATGTATTAGCTATGGGATTAGCTATGGAATTAGCTAACAGATTAACTAAAAATGACTGTATAAAAGATGGACGACGTGGCTCCACTTCCTCCCACTGTACAAAAATCAAGCCCCCGTTGACGGGGGGTTACCATCTTGCATGTTTGGAGCCAGAGTCTGGCAAGTAGTGACTTGGGGTGGAGTTGCTGCGTTGAACTGCCACCCACACACTCACAGGAGGTGACTGTGAACACACCCCCCTGCACTTTTTACATAGACCCACTGCTTCAGTTTTAACAATCTCTGTGGTTTTAGCGGCCTGACGGCTCATTAAATTAAGGTAAATACAGCCATGTCTATATTTAAAAAGGTACACATCTTAACATGTTATAGTTGTATACAAGATCTAACATCACTCTGTAGCTCCTACTGTAAATGTGTTAGCTAGATTAGTAGTTAGTGCACACACTGTGTTAGAGGCTTGTTGCATCGTTAACTAACAAACCGCACACCTGTGTTGCTCTCAGTCAATATGTTTGAGATGGCATCAACTGCACACACTCCACAGAGGCCCAGAGTTAGTGTAAATATCAGAACTATCTGGAAATTAAATGTTGCCCTTTGAGATTTTAGCATAAGATTGAGGATGATTTAAACAAACTGAAGATTTTAACAGTTTTACATCCACTCCACTCAGGACTTTACAGCCTTATAACATGAAAACTTTAAATACATTTTTAGGTTTAAAAACACACCAGCAGAAGGTTTCATAGATGTGTAATTTGTTCTTTTCATGTAACAACAGGACCCAGAGTCCACATTATCATCAACAGCTACATTCACCCTGAGGAAAAACAAGTGAAGGAGACCATCAGGGCCAAGCTGATTCTGGATTCCTGGGTCCAGAGGTTTGTAGAAACTTTCTCCCTTTCTTTCATCACAGCTGTCCTGTTGACCCACTGAGGCAGACGTCATGTCAGAAATATCAGGAGCGCTGAAGTTCATCGCAGGGATCAAGCAGGACTCACAATCTTCACCTGCAGCTCCCTCAGAGGGAAATCATCTTCACACCTCCATCATAGCCCCCAGAAGATGGACAACCTTGCACTTTATGAACAGTGTGATAGTGACCTTTGGTTTTTGTAATATTAGAAGTATCGCACATCATATTCAGTTGTGTAGAAAATATGTTTAAAATATACATTATCCTCTCTGGTTACTCTGGTATGAGTGCCTCTTAATTACCTTATGTCAAATAACACACACTATTAACAAAACAGTGTGAAAGAATTCCAGATTCAAGTTTTTAGCTCAGCATACAGGTGAAGGCCTTTGACCTTTCATCAGGTTTTATTTAATGCTGTCAGAAAATATCATGTCCTCTTCATGGAGCTGACTACATTCAATGTTATTTAATAATAAGTTCTGCACAGGAGCTGAAGAATCCAGCCTGTTGCTCTTACAGTACAATACTCATAATAAAAGTACAGTAATGGTAACATTAGTGACTGAACAGGCCAGATGACTTCTCCGTTTCTCATAAAAGGACGTTAATTACTAATTAGCTTAGAAATCACACATTGAACTTACCAAAAAGGTGCGACGATGCCCCAGGTCCTTATGTCGATTAGTCCAGTTTACTGCAGAACACCCCATGCTGTCAGTTTGAAATGGACAGTCGTGGTTTTGGAACGTAAACGCTGGACATCCTCTCAGCGTCCCTGCTCTATCTGCAATTTCTGAACAGGGATACACAAGTTTCTCTGTGACAGCAGCTACCAATCAAACCAATTTTACAGCATTAAGTTAATAATTACAATCAAACTTATGAGAAAGGTGACCTCTTGAACACAAACATTGAGGGAGTGGGGTTTATGACTTATACTGCACCCAGACACCAGGGGGCGATAGACACATTTTGGCTTTACCTTTGGGGGGCTGTTAGGTCATCCATGTTTTTTTTACAGCCATTGATTATCTATCGGATTAGCTCTCTCTTTTAGCATCTCTTAGTATTTTTAGTATCTCTTTTTTGGTCCTTGGAGAAAAAGCAATGCAAATTAGCCACACGGTGCAATGTAAGGAGCTCTCTGATTGGTTAGGGAAACGGGCTGGCTGGCTGCCTGGATTTTTCTGTACTGCTGTTTGTGCCAATAGCGTTGCACTGCTAAGAAGTGCATGTGCTGCACACACTTAAGTTCAGCATTCCATTTTAATGCAGAGTCCCTTCATATATCCATGTTGGACAGAGTGTGAATACCAAGGCTAAATGCCCTTTGTGCAGAACACACACTTAGCAGTGTAACGTTATCAGCACAAACAGCAGCGTAGAAATATCCAGGCGGCATCAACTGTGTCTCGCTAACTAATCAGAGGTCCTTACATTGTACTGCGTGGCTAATTTGCATTGCTTTTGCTCCAAGGACCAAAATAGTCATGGAAATGTTAAATGGGATTGCCAATCCAATAGTTAATCTGTTAGCTAATTCCATAGCTAATCCTGTAGTTAATCCCAAAGCTAATACATTAGCTAATATAATAGTTAATCCCATTGCTAACAAGGAGGGAAATGCAGTGAGGAAATGGATTTGAAAATGAGTGGAATCAACATTTTAAATGTCAGAAATAATTGAATCCATTTACTTATTTCTCCTTTAAATTGCATTTTCAAAAAGATTTTAAAGATGTTTAATTTGGAATTCAAAAATGTTTGAAATTAGGTTTTTAATTGGGTGTTTAATGCTTTTTTTCTTGAAATCCATTTTCAATTTGAAGTATTTATAAATGGATTAATGTTTTAGAAATATTGATTACTCTTCCAGTAAATGAAATAATGAATTACTGTATTAGTGTCTAAATAAAAAATAAATTTGTAAATGAATTTACTAATGTATATTTTATTGCACAATTCATTAATAAAATCACAAAATACTTTATTTCAATGCGTGCGACTAGTCCTCCACACGCAGTTTGCTACTGTCGCTGAAAGCTCCACTTGTTTCATACTCAAGAAACTGTAGCTGTCTCCATTTTACAGGTTTGCGCATGGGCATTGTGGATAATCCTCTGGTCTGACTAAACATCAAGTGAGATAAGCTGCTGCTGGCTCTGTTTTCACTCCTATGAGATCAGTTAAGATCTGTGTTGTGTAGAAACACAGCTAGCATTAGCAAGTAAACAAGCTTCAGTGATCTACCATAGTTTACCAGAGTTTCGTCTTACTAACCACCTTGGCCAACATGTGTGATGTGGAGAAGATTGTGTGAAAGGACCATGACACTAAAGCATATTTGTCTTTGAGATGAAGCTGAGATGAGTAAAAGATATAAAGTGATGTGAAATGGAAATAAATACACCTTGAATTTTTACTGAAGCTCAGTATTTGAAACTGAGTTAAATTTCACTGCTGTAAATTTTTCAATATATTTCCTATATTAATACAATAAGTTTAATGTGAACCATATTATATTTACATTATTGCCAAAGTGAGACGACACTAGTCTCATGAACTACATTAGCTAACTGTTGTTTACTAGCTAATGTTAACATTACTGTTTGCTAAGGATATGCAGCCTAACAATCTTGTTTTTACAGGCCCATGGTCTCTCAGCCTCAGATATGTCACATACCAATGAAACATCTCAGTAAATGTAAGAAATTAGATAAAATGAAGATTTTTGCATTCATTTCTGTCAAACAATGCTGTATAAAAACGTTCCTAGCGGCTGGTGTCGTGGTTGCTAGGCGAGCTAGGCCAGACCGTCCTATTTAAACAGCCACGCACTTCCAGCCTTTGAAGGATCCAGCCTACGTAGACCGGGTAGGCCGGGTCCATCGCAGGACGCAGCCCCAGAATTGGGATACTGCTTTCCTGTTGGATTATACTGACACGGAATAGAGATAAGTGCATCTTGAGGCCTGGGTGTGCCCATCCTACACCCTCTCCCCCACCCCAAGCTCAGAGTCAATTAGTTGGATAATTCAAGTGATTTGATTATGTGATTATTTGATTCAGTGTTTTCTTTGCTCCTGCTAAATAACTTAAATAAAATATCCTGCATTCAAAAAGTCTAAATTGTGGACATTCCTTTTTAACTCATTAGAGGGGATCTGCCGTTAACTGGTGTGGCTGATGAATCATATTCAACCTGCAAGGCTACTCAGGGCAATATTATGTCAGAGATAAGTGGGATAGACATCCGGAGGGGTAGAGGCATTTAGAACTGGGCATGTCCCCTCACCCATTGGCTCCATCCAAGCTCTGTATTGCCTGCTGGGTGATACTCAGGATCAGACTTGGACCTTTTAAAACAGAGAGCCGGTTCAGACTTCCTGTACTGGGGTAACTGGTTCCACCAATCCACACTTCTCTTCTTCCAACCAGTGATGCCAGTCTTTAAGTGCCAGTTTGATGGCGAGCAGCTCCCGGTCACTGATGTCATAATTGTGCTCTGCAGGAGAGAGATGACGAGAAAAGAAAGCACAAGGGTGTAATTTATCTTCCTTATGTTGAGAAAATTGTGCCAACACCAGAATGAGAGACACCCACCTCGACCAGAAACTGCTTGGGAGGTTTCAAGTTGGATGAGCACGGGAGCTGAGACGAATGGGTCTTTCAGTGTTTTGAAGGCCTTCTGAGCAGATTCACTCCAACAAAAATGGAACCTTGGGAGAGGTAAGAGGTTAGAGGCAACACGATTTTACTGTAATTCCTTATGAATTGTTGGTAGAAATTGGCAAAGCCAAGAAAGCGTTGCAGGTGCTTACGGGTGGCTGGTTTAGGTCAGTCCACAACTGCTTGTACCTTAGTGGGGTCTGCCTTGATCTGTCCCTTCTCCATGATGTATCCAAGGAATGAAACTGAGTCTACATGGAATTTTTATTTCTCACCTTTGATGTACAACTTGTTTTCCAGGAGGCGCTGAAGGACATGATGCTGGTGCTCCATTAGATCTCTGGAGAAGATCAGTAGGTCATCAAGATACACAAAAACAAACTGGTTTAAATAGTCATGGAGGACATCATTAACAAGTGCCTGAAATACCACAGGATCGTTGGTGAGGCCAAACAGCATTACCAGGTACTCGAAGTGTCCGAGGTGGGTACTGAAGGCAGTTTCACTCATCTCCTTGCTCGATGCAGACCAGGTGATAAGCGTTGTGAAGAGCCAATTTTGAAAAGATGGTGGCTCCCTGCAAGAGTTCAAAAGTGGAAGACAGAGGCAAAGGATGCTTGTTTTTAACAGCAAAGTCATTCAAACCTCTGAAGTCGATACATGGGTGAAGTGTCTTATCCTTGTCCTTGTTTGGTTTCTTTTCACACACAAAAAAAGTCCAAGCGAACTCCAAACGAACCAAAATGCGTCACTACAAACCACGTGAGAATGTTTAGCCCGCTTATTGGCCAGATGTGTCCATGGCAGGAGCAACAAAAGTAAATACAGGGAGAAGTGCTGTATTCTGGACTATTGGAAAACATGGAGAATTTTTGTTCATTTCACAGCTAGTTGCTAACCTGTACTGACCTTTGCATATCTATATTACCTTGCCGCATAACAGAATACAAAGTATATGTGGCTACGGGAAGGTTTTTAGCTCAAACTTGTGATCTGTTTTCGATCCGTCCTGCAAGTGGACTTCGAAACGGTTTGGTGATCCGTTACAGAGCCTATATCTTCGGGTGGATCCGATTCTGGGTCGACCCACTAAGAATGATTTCAGTCTCTTGGTGCATGCTCAATAATCCAGGTAAGTAAATCCCAGAAAGCTGAATCTGTTCATCTGGACGTAGCGTTTTCAGTGGGAGAAATTTTTCGTCAACCTATCCAAGTGACTTCTTCAGTCTCAGCTGACTGCTGGTTTCCCCAACCTTATAAACAGTACGTTTGCATAATGACCAAAACTAGCACCACTGAGTAACAATGGGCCATGAGGTCAGTTTCATGATCATTAATATGCAAATTGTCATGACCATTGATCAATGGCCATGAGTACCATTCACAGAAAGTTGGGGAATGGCTGCAATCACAGCATTGTAAGATGGTGACAGATGTACCCCTAGGCCCCCTCCTCGGGTCAGAGATGGTCTTTCCCTTTTCACGTAAATGGCCTCCTTGACTCCCTGCTCAAACCGGCGTTCCTCCCTGTCCAGGATGTGCACCTCCTCATCACTGAAAGAGTGCCCACTGGCCTGTAGGTGTAAATAGACTGCGGAGTCCTGGCCTGACGAGGTAGTTCTTCTGTGTTGTGCCATCCGCTTAGCCAGAGGTTGTTTGGTTTCCCCAATGTATAAGTCATGGCAATCCTCCTGGCACTTAACAGCGTACACTATATTACTGTTTGTGCCGGGGCACCCAATCCTTAGGGTGGACCAATTTTTGGTGTAGCATGTTTTGGTTTTTGAAAGCCACAGAGACGCGGTGTTTTGAGAAAATGCGTCTCAACTGTTCCGATACTCCTGACACATAAGGGATCACCAAAGGTTTTCGCTTAGGCAACAGTTGTCCTCCTTCTCTCCTGGATCTCCTGGAGCTGTCTTTCGGTGCCTTCCCAGCTTTGACAAATGTCCAGCTGGGATAACCACATATACTCACATTTCTCAAAAGACCACGTCTCTGTGGCTTTCAAACCCCAAAACACACTACGCCAAAAATTGGTCCACCCTAAGGATCGGGTAATATTTATCTTATATTTATATCAGTGATGAATAGTAAGATGTCCAAGCTTTACGCAGGGCTTTTTTTTATAGAGCAACAAACTCTTTATTCCAGGCTAAATGAAGAGCTTCTAAATTAGTGAGACACCATTTTCTCTCCAGCGGGTTTCATGGGATGTGCTGTGTGGAAGGCTGGAGGTGGACCCAAGTGCAGGACTCACAAACGTGAGCTCAAAAGAAGATATGACTTTGATGTGACAAAGAACAGAGGGAAAGCTGAGGAGATACAGTAAATACAGACAAGAGGTAAGGGCAGAGTGGAGACACCTGGGAAACAGAGATGAAATGGATCTAACTAATGAGACAAGGGGATGCAAAACTGAACACAATGCTCGCAGGGGAAGAGACTATCACAACCAAAGTGGAAGTAACAGAACATGGGACAGAAATGCAGACTTGACACTGAGACAAAAAGGTAAACAAACAGATATGACAGGAGAGACAGGACACAGAGACCAGACATACACAGGGATGTGACAGGAGAAACAGACAAGGATCACAGAAGGAACTAAAAAACCTATGACAAAAACACAAGGAACCAATAAACAAAACTTTGGCGGGGTGTGGTTTGTGGCTCAGCTGCAGGAGAGGAGTGGAGCAGTGGGTTCAGGGGGCAGGACTAGGGAAAGGTGTACAGCTGGCCCTCATCAGGGTTTTCCCTATTTAGGAGGACGCTGGGTCCGAGAAAGGGGGTCTGAACTGTAGTTGAGAAGGAGGGACTGAAAAGCCTCTCATTACAACTGTAAATTCTGCATTTGACACAAGCACTGTGAAGGTGAATAAAAAACACATGCATTGGCAGACTGCTTGTCTGGGTCCTTTATTGCTACAGGGATGCCGAAAACCCAGTCGCGGCATGACGGGCCAAGGGCAAAACACATAGAATCAAGGCCGCGGTTAGCTCCCGCCTGATGCATCCCCTAATTCTGGGAACAGATTGGCCGGGGTTTAATAACCGGTTGGGGCAGTGTGTGGGGATGCGTTCACGACCGATAGAGACCTGTACTGTTTGTGCTGCACTCAGTAGTGATGCAAGGTCGCCGACGCTGACTCTGGGGAGGAGGAGCCCAGCGGGGCCTCTCGAGAAGGCCCCGCTGGCTCCAGTAATTCACTCCATGGGAGATTTCCCACTAGAGCAGTCTCGGGACGATACTCTATGCTCAGCCTTTGACCAAGTGATGAAAATTGATAGTCAAATATCGTGACACTCACACGGAAGAAGAACACACCCAGTTGTTGGTGCCGAAAAGCCGCCAGGAAATAGTTTTCCAGGCGGCTCATTATAACCTTATGGCAGGGCATATGGGATATGATAAAACTCTGCAGCGAATAATGGCTTGATTCTATTGGCCAGGCATCTGGGGAGATGTGCGGTGGTGGTGAGCATCCTGCCCAGAATGTCAGCTGGTGAACCAGCCTGCCATCCCAAAAGCGCCTTTGCACCCACTAGCATTAATGGAGGTCCCATTTGAGCACATTGGCGTGGACCTCTTTGGGCCATTTCACCGGAGTGCACGGGGATATCACTTTGTATTAGTTCTGGTGGATTATGCAACACAATATCCCGAAGCAGTGCTGCTGCGCACCATTTCTGCAAAAAGTGTGGCGCAGGCGCTGTTGCAGGTCATCTCCCGAGTCAGCATCCCGAAAGAGATACTGACTGACCAGGGCACGTCGTTCATGTCTCGCACAATCAAAAGAATTGTACGAATTACTGGGCATTAAATCTGTTTGGACCAGCGTATGCCACCCTCAGACCGACGGGTTGGTGGAGCGGCTGAATAAGACTTTAAAATCCATGATTCATAAGTTCATTCACGAGGATGAACGCAATTGGGATCGCTGGCTAGACCCTCTGTTGTTTGCAGTGCGGAAGGTGCCCCAGGCCTCCACAGGATTCTCTCCCTTTGAGTTGTTGTTTGGCAGGAAGCCGTGGGGGGTGTTGGACCTGATTAAAGAAAACTGGGAGGAAGGTCCAAGCCCGGCTAAGAGGGAAATTCAATACGTCCTGGACCAGAGAGCAGAGCTGCACACATTGGGGAGGTTATCACGGGAGAATTTGCTCCAGGCCCAGGAACGTCAGCAATGCCTGTACAACAGAGGGGCTAGGTTCAGTCAATTTTCACCGGGAGATAAAGTGCTTGTATTGCTCCCTTCATCCAGCTCAAAACTACTTGCCAAGTGGCAAGGACCCTTTGTGGTCACATGGCGAGTCGGGGACATTGACTATGAGGTGGTGTGGTCAGACAGGGGAGGGGGAACACAGATATATCACGTAAACCTCCTTAAAGCATGGAGAGAGGCTGAAACTGCTTCTCTGGTGAGCCTGGTTAAGGACAAAGATGAGTTGGGGCCGGAGGTGCCAAATTCCGCCATCCTGCCTCCCTCCATTGTGATAACCATCTCACACAGACCCAGAGAGCAGATGTTGCTGCATTG
>VUQS01032807.1:0-11313 GCA_015108495.1 Heterochromis multidens
TGAGACCCATGCACCCTCTCCCGGACTGACAGGCCAATCGCAAGCCGCCGCTCGCCCTCCCTTCATCCAAAGTGTGCTCTCTCTCTCTCCCTCTCTCTCTTTCTCTCATTCCTCTGTGCTCAATCCGTGTATCCCCTCCTCCTCCTCCTCCTCCACCACCACCTCACACCTTTTGGTCAGAAGAGGAAGAGGAAGCCCAGCCCAGGGAGAGATGCTGAAAGGATGAAACTCTGACACGCCGACAGACCACAGGGAAACAAGAGCACAACTGTGAGTACAGCAGTCCTTTCACTTCTCACTCAGGCTTAACGCTGTCACACACACTTTGTCTCTCATGCACAAATACACACACGTGTTTGGCACATTTACTTCAAACACACACTGTGACTTTACTCCACACACTGATCCAAAACCATACTCGCCATCCATGCACAGCTCAAGTGTCTTTGTCTTTTTCAGGCAGGCAGGCAGGCAAAGAAAAGGAGGATAAAAAAGGAAAAGAAAAGAACGATTGTGTGTTTTTGTTTTTTGTGAAATGTGCAGTGTGTTTCTTGATGTCGGCTGTTTAGATTGGGCTTTGTCCTGTCTTTACCACAGTATGCACAGTGCAAACAAAAACAATCCAGCAAAAGTGTAATTCATACTTTGCAGTACGTTTCTGAGATTTTACATACTTTAATGAAATCACTTTAATGCTTTTTACAACAAGTCAACACTGCATTTTTATGTCTTGTTTGGCTTAGATAAAAAAAAGAAAACATCCCAGTAATGGGCAAGGTCAACTAAATAATGTTTCATACGCTCTCCCTCATGTTCAGAGCTTCTTTTGTCTGTACAGTTCTGCTGTTTTTATTGGCAATAAAGGCGTGCAGTATCACCACATGAGGGAAGTATCCCTGTTCCTATCTCCCATCTTAAATATATAAGCTGCTATAAGCCAATAAGATGCCCGAGGGGTGAAAAAAGGGGCGTACTTTCTTCTCAGTGGCACAAGAATCCCGAGCAGTCCCCACTGCTTATTGTTTAGTGCTCAGCCAGGGGAGGTCTGCATGCCGGGCTGATCTGCGCCGTTTGCGCCACAGTATTTTTTGATTATGTTCCTGGTTCATCTCTGGCCGAGCCGATTTCCTATTTCCTTCTCCCATTTCGAGAGCGGGGAGTATAATATGATAGCAGCTCACATGTGGGGAAGTGCAGACAGTGGATCTGTACAGAGGACACAGATTGCATTTCCCCTGGAGAATGCTCTCGCTGTATTAAAGGCACTAGAGGGCTGCTCGGCACTTGTCATCAGCTTCGCTAGTAATGCCGGCGAGAGGAGAAAGTAGACGTGGTGTTTACAGCCACTCTCTCATTTAAAGAGCTCCCATTGGCCCTAATGCCACAGCTGCATCACACTGGCCCATTGCAATCCAGGTTATATTACATTTGTGAAGCCCAGGATATTGTGTGGTGCCTCACTTGCTTCGAATGTGGAAAATGAAAAGATCTATATGTTAAACATCCCACAATATATTAGATTTGTTGCTGGACTGTAAACTCCTGGAGTGAGAATGAAAGCATTTGCATTTTTATGATGTGGTTTAACGTGGATCACATGCACCACAGCACCCATTTATGCTTAAAATTGAATTTCTATTACTCCACGTTTTAGTTGTTTGTATTTATATTTCTTATCTTTTTTCTTATTACTCTGCTGTTGTTTAATAATTCTAAGGATTTTCGGCTATGTTTAGCTGCTATAGGTGATGTTTTTGTTTTTGTTTTTTTCTTTATTTTCCAAGTCACTGAATTTGAACTCGGAATTGATTCCGATTGTTAGAAGTGTGCGGCGATACATCAGCAGCTCTTGAGACCCAACGAGCCTCTGGTTGCTGATGTGTCAGCAAAAGTGAATGATCAGCCTAAGATTGACATCCTCCTCTGTCTGGCCTTGGCGAATTTACTGAACCCATGTGGTTTAACACACACAGACACACAAATCAAGATAAACAAGACAACCCTTTCCTCCTCTGTCCAACCCCCTCCCCCCATTTTCACTGGAAAAAAAGGCAATTAATTCATACTTTAAAGGCAAACTGATTTAGTGTCTTAAAAAAAGCTGTAGCTTTACTGACCACCTATAACCATCATCAAAGCTATGACATTTGCAGCGAAGAAAGACTACAAAAGCTACATCACAAAAAGTAATTTAAACTCTGTGAATTAATGAAACTTTCATTTTGGATTTGCCAGTGGCTTTCATATGAAATTTATGCAATTTAAATGCAGAAAGCCTGTCTGCTTCTGACTTGGTCACTGACCAATTTAAATGTATCTTTCCCACGTTGTATGTTTCATTGTGGAGAAATATATTGAAGGGAAGTTAATAGCCTTTTATGCTAGGAAACATATTTAATTACACATATCTTTCACTGCTAAGAGTTTACCCCAGAGGTTCTGTTAATGTAAGTCTGTGATCTCTGCAGTTAATAAACTGCTTGTGAAAGCAAGATAAATTACCGTCAACCCATATTTATCACCATCTGCTTGTGTATCTGCACTTATTGATTTGATAGTTGGTAACCAGTCCTGATCATCCATAGAGATCCGTACAAAGTGAGGGCCGATAGGGTTTCCACTCTCCCTGAAGGCTCAATTACACAGCATGCACAAGGAAATATGGGGGGAAGGAGATCAGCTTCTGACAAGGTCAAATTATATATGTCAACTTGAAATCATTTTGTGGAGGTGTTCAGCCATGTCTGAATTTATAAAGAAAGAGACATTTGGTAAGTCAATAAATGTCATATGCTAGAGCTCATTAAATATTTTAATCACATACTTTGCTGATTAAATTATATTGACTGGAATCAAGGGTATGAACTTCTCTGTGATTTCATTTGTTGGCATGTTTGTGTGTGTGTTATTTTTTTTTATCTCCACCTGACTTTGGGATGTTGGGAACTTGTGATTGCACTGACTAATTTGCCAGTTTGTTACCATTTAAACAATCCTGATTACAATTGTAAACCCATCATATGTTTTCCAGTCTTGACACACATGCAGTTCTGCTTGTGAACGTTGACGCTGTAATTGGTGCGTTGTGCGGCTGTTTGCTTTTGCTGGCATTCTTAGACAATGGAGTACACTGCCTATTCAGAACCTCCTGAATACCACAATTCAGCGATGAAGGACATGTGTAGCAAATATTGAAGAGATTTTTTATGATCTGTTGATGAAAAGCCAAAAAAGCAGACTTGATGTGAGTAGTGAGCCTGGCAAGGATAGCTTCGTTTCAAAAACCTTTGTGAGAAAGATTGTAATGCCAGGTCAAAGTGCAGCTGAAGTCCCAAGGTTTTTAAATATACACAAGCACAAATGTAATATAAAAAAACATCAAATTTAACATGATTTATTCCCTTTAACATTTAATTTTACCACTTTCTAAGCTATGAAAGTGACTTGAGTGTCAAAAGGCTTTTTTAGACAGTTATGCTTTATTTGCCTGGATCTTACAGTATCTGATAAATAAAAATTATTTAACCTCCCGAGACCCTGTGTCCTCATATGGGGGCATTACATTTTGTCTTTTCTTTACCTTGTACTTCATTCTGCTCAGTAAAGTGTTTTATACTTTGTTAAACAATGGTGACATTATTGTGTTCTGATGTAAAATAAACCCACAGTGCTCACATATGAACACATACTTTAAAAAAAAAAACGACTTCTAGTTAAAAAATGGCCCAAAATAGCTAGAAGATATTAAAAATGCATCCCAAACAAAAGCTCAGGTCTCAGGAGGTTAAAGCAAGCATACTGTATATGTTACTCCAATAGAAACAATGATTATGAAATCACCTCTCTTGTTCCTGCAGCACAGCTTCCTGCTGCTTGCATTGCTGTGCTTATTGTAGCCAGCGAGCTAGCTGGTGAGAACAGAGAAATGTTTGAACCTGTCCACATAATAATTTGGTTAACATTTTACAGAAAGCATAGAGTGACATCTTCTATGTATGTTTCCCTCTGGCCTGTAGTGCTATTTATCCATCTAGAATGTGAGTTGCCCAGTTTTGGAGATACTGGCTTTAAACCTGTCTACCTTTCCTTGCAAAAATTATACATTCAAAAAACTCATCAGTAACATCTCTTTCCAGAAATCATGACCTGGTAACTCAAGAAGAAAAACAAAAGTAAACAAACAGTTTTTCTATGTATTGACATGTATCCACTAACCACATGCTCATGCTGAAGCAAGCGTGCCTTTCTACCTGTAACTTTTGCTCATGACAGGATGCAAACATTAATCTCTCCCTCCTGAGCTGCGCTGTAATGTTAGCTAGCTGTATGCTTCTTGTTGTTGGCAGATTCAAACAGAAAAAGATCCATGTCTGCTGAATTTTTCAAACACATTTTTTGGTCCTTTAAACACAACAAGGTGAGTGCCCTTTAGTTCTATTATATTTAAGATAAATAGAATGTATATAGCGCTTTTCTACTCAGTTTGAGCAATCGAAGCATGTCTCATTCACCCAGTCATACAACTCAGGCTTCAGTATCTTGCCCAAGGATACTTTGACATGCAGACTAGAGGAGCCAGGGATCAAACCACCGACCAACCTCCGATTAGTAGGTGACACATTCTACCTGAGCCACAGCCGCCCCCTGTGGTAAGGCAGACATTTCTACAGCTGATATCTCTGAATGCATATCTCACACCAAAATGGTTTAGATGCATCAATGACAATACAGGCCAGAGGAAAAAAAAATTTAAATTTGTTTTAGGAGTGAAGTTTTGTTTGTGAAAATGTCTTCTTTTGGCCTACCAGAGGTGCAAAGCATATTAAATTAGTAATTATACACCAAGAGAATAAAAAACATACACATTTAAATATGGAATCGGTGAATGTTTGCCACCTTACTTGCGTGAAATAGATTCTGATTCATTTTCAGAGGTCTCTTGATTATCCAAACTCAACTCTTCTGGAAAGACACATTGCCATTGAGTGTTGTTGTTTTTTTTTTTTTAATGTTTTTATAAATGTCATTTTTTTAATGCTGTGAGCTCAACTCCTGAAATTCGATTCACCTTCATTGTTTTGGGTTGGAGGCAGCAATTTCAAAGACAGATATCTCAAAACCTGGGCAAGTAAACCAAAAGTATTTTTATGTCTAGATATCACTAGGGGCACGAGGAAAAAAAATGTGTTTTTGTAAATTACCTTATTAAAGTCCTGTAGCTAAATTGTGCTGCAAACAGTGTTTATTTAGTCCATTTCATTAGAAAGTTTATAGCAGCCCTGCATGGGCTTTTGCCATTCGGTCGCCATTTAATCAGTCTGCACCCCCAGCATTAACCTTCAGTACCTCTCTCTGTCATTCTCTGCAGGGTCACACAAAGTATCATCAAATATTTATGATATTAATAACTGCCTTTAGGAAGGAAAAAAGAACATAAATAAATCTGCTCTGCAAAGCATACAATTAAGAAGTCCATTCCATGTAATAAATGGGTGAAGGGGAACTAAAAGGGCAGTCGCGGAGCAACAAAGGGTGGGACGTTACAGAATCGGTGAAGATGGAGACGCCATGAAATAGAAGCAGCAAACAGCTTTGGTGGTACGGTGGGGTTTTTCTTCTGTAAATCTGTGCATTATCTGATGTGCAATTGTTCTTCAGAGAGCTAATGCAAGCCTGAGAGAAATCGTTGTTGTGGATGGCTTGAGCATCCACGGTCCCCGGGGGGCCTCCTACATCGACAGACTCCAAATAGACAAACATGCAGACACCCACACACATGCGCACACATATGTACACAGAGCTGCTTAGCGTGGAAGCCGATTGAGGCAGGGCCCAACATTAATTATCTGTTTTTCAGCCGAGGTCTGGTGACAGTGATTAGAGTGAGGGTTTTTTTGGAGAGTGGTGCACATGCAGTCTAATGAGTAAAACTGGCTTCTCTATAGAGCTCTCCAGGCACACTTGATCTGCACTGTGCTTCAGCAAGTGTATATGTGTGTGCATGTGTGTGTGGGTGTGACTGTTGCGCCTCCAGGCATGCTACTGGGAGAGAGACACTCTGAATCTGAGGTTTAGACGCTGATGTAATAGTTGAGACACTCCCAAAGCAAAAAGGTCTTTTACATAATCGTTGTTTAATTGTGTCTTATTGTGATGATTAATGTTTGGTTTACTGGTCAAGGCCCTTTTGGCTTTGGTGCTCGCTAAAGCTGGTGCTGCTTGGAAATAATGTGATTCTGCGAGCAAACCACATGACAGCATGGACCAGTCTGTATCCCATGGAGTCTGTTTGGAAAAAAGAAGCAAGCTGCTTGCCTTGTGAGAGAATTATAAATGGCTGTGTCCAAACTTTGGCAGCACTGAGCCAAAAATACTCACAGCACAGTAGTGTGGAACAGCAGTGAATCTTGTGTTGATCTCAAAACAAAGGGCTGATTTTCAACAGGCCCGGGAAAGAAATGACTTGAATGAGGTTAGAGATTTAAAATTCAGTCTAATGCTCACAAGGTTCAGGATAGTTTGACCTAAATATGCTCCGATACGCTGCAGGGATTCATATGTAAAACATTGTTTTATCTGAACATGGCAGAGTTCAAACTGAATCAAATGCGTGGACATTTTCTGCAGCTCAAGCAGCCGATTGCAGCAGATCCTTTCACCAAAAGCACTGGTCCAGCACATCAGCTCTCCAGTATCGTTGACTAAATCACATTTGCGAAAATGCCAATGCTGGTGTGCACCTGAGTGATAGATTTCTGCCCGCACCAGGTTGCCTTTAGGCAAAAGCCTACACGTCATTTTCCACACCATTTTGTCCCAAAGTCGATTACTGTGCCTCTGCAGCTATGGCCGCCTCTGAATTGAACCACACATTTAGCTCGCTAGCTGCCAATAAAAGCCAGAGAGCCCAGCTTCCATCAGTGTAATGATATTTCAGCCTCAGTATTAGTTCAGCACTGTTCTCCACAGCAGTTTCTGCTCAATTAAAGATGGTCCATATTTAAATATGTAGAAAATCAGAACGCCGGCCTGGCCCGTGTGCATTCAGATATGCTGGCAAACGGTTAAATGATGAAGTTTGAAATGGAGTTTTTAAGCAGCCAAACGGTCCACACCTTTTGAGTTTAAATAAGGGGAGCTGTTCATTTGTAGCTGTGAAATTTTCCTTTAACATTATTGATGTAGATTAACTTTTGAAAAGGTAAGTAAGTGAAATGTGAAATAATTCATCAAGAGGCAGCCATGTAAGAAATGTGATTTTCACCGGCAGAAAGACCTCGTAGACCATTACCCCAAACAGAGGAAGTAGATTAAGGGTGGGGCTCGCGCTCTCTCTCTCTCTCTCTCTGTCTCCGGGCCCAAAGTATGAATAGCACATTTCCAACCAAACTGCCAGGCAGAGCGGAGGAAATAAATTTCAGCTAGTGTCAGCCCTGTGCACTCATGGTTTGGAACTTCCGTTGTCTTCCCTTCTCCAACCACTTCAGCTTTATTTAGCGGGAGCTGTCATTTCCCATAAATCCCTAGGAGGAGGCGTCCGTCAGAGCTGCCAGCTCCCCTGTGTGGAGCACCTGTAACAGGGGAGGGAAGTGACAGTTGTGCTGGGACAGTCCCATCAAATGTACACATGGACACACACACACACACACACACAGACACACACACACACAGGACTGGCTGCTCTAAGACCTTTTGTAAGTTTATAAACATGATAACAGCTTCAACACGTATTGAAAAGTTACTGCATCAGAAACGAGTGAATAGATTTTTGGGTTATAATTTTAATGTTAATATCTTTGAGAGCTTCTACCTGCTTCCATAAAATATAAATGAGCACCATTTAAATAACACCATCCTGGTAAATAGACAGAGTAGATATGGTTTCTTCCTTTGCTGCGTCAATCACTGTATTTCGCATTTCTAACTGTGCTTGTCAGTTTGACACTTAAACAAATGGCCATATTGAAAAACATTACAGTGCACACAAGTTCATGGTATCTGTCAATTGTCATTTGCCCCAGACTAATTGTTATTATATTTATAAATGTGACATAGAAATGCTCGTGAGGTGGAAAAAGAGAAGTCTTTCTCCCCATTTTTTTTATCTGATTCAGCTGTCAGCACACATGCTCCATCATCTGCGCTCCAGGAAATTAGAAAGGAGAAACGTTTGACAGCACAATTTCACAAAACACCGCCACGCCATCATTTCATTTTCTCTGAACCATTTTTTCATTTATTTATTTCATTATTGTCTTTTGAAAAACAAACAGAGCGATAACACTGGTTCCTTTTCAGGTAATTTATCCTTGTTGCTGTGTTACGCTTTACTCTTACCTTCCAAAGATTTAACCCTAGCTGATTTACTGCTGGGATTTCACCAAATCAAAAGAGGGGTTCATATTGTAAGATTTGACTACCATGGATTAAGTGCGGTTTTTCTAAACAGCTGATAGCTTGAAGCCATTTTGATGAGCAGGAACTTGAGCTAGATGTTGGTTGGCTGGTCCAGCTCTGCCTTCGGCCTCCTGGCCTGAGTTGCTCTGGTGAGTGTTGACCAAGACAGCAAAAAGTCATCAGTTGCCATTCAGCCACGGCAGTTATACATCACCAATGTCAGTAGCTGACGGCTGCTTATCTCTCAGGTATCGATTGGAACACTGTGCAGGGGGGGACCAGCACTGCGGCCAATCAATGGGGGCATTTCATTCTCCTTGAACATTTACTTTTTGATGCTCGATACTGATTGGTCAGGCTCATTCTGGTACTGTGGTATTTTTTTCTGCTCTGTTATGAAAAGGAGTGGGAAGAGAGTGATGAACACTTTGGTGTTGGCAGCCTGCTGAGCTTCTCACGGATGTGCATGGCATATGTGTGAGAATCCTGTTGTGTTCCCCCTTCACTGCCAAGAACCCACAGATCTCGCTTAGAGGTTTGATTCAAATTTGCACTCTAATTTTGGTACACATAATTCCATCACAGAGATACGAAGACCAAAAGGCTTTTCTACTCGAGAAGTTTCCCTGGATTACATCCAGTGTCCCAGCAGCTGAAGTACATGTGTAATCTGTGAGAAAACTCTAAGAGGTTGTTACTGAGTATTACTGAGCTTTGCTTTGTACAGCTGACATCTGAAGTTGCTAATGTGCTGAAACACATTATATTTTCAATATATTGACATTTTCACTTTGTTAGAGAGCTCATAAACATGTACAAACCTTTTTGTAACTGTACCTGATGATGGTTCAAGTGAAGGCTAAGAAGAGACACAATCCAGCACAGTTGGGTACCACTGGTGTGCTAATCAGATTAATAGACAGAATTTTTATTCCCTTACTGAAAAATGTGCCTCTACCTTTAAGCCTCTTATGTTCACTTGAGGAAACAGCAGCCCATAGGACTGAGAGGCAATAATGAAGCCACAGTTCCTGTAACTAAAAGGAAAAAGTGAGCCAGTCAGAGCTGGTGTCTGACATACATATACATATGCAGTTAGGTCCATAATTTTTGTAGTTTTGTCTCTGTACGCCACTACAGTGGATTTTAAATCAGGCAATCAAAATGCGATTGAAGTGCAGACTTTCAGCCTTAATTCAGGGGCTTTAGAAAAATTTTGCATTAACTGTTTAGGGATTAGTCATTTGTATACACAGTCCCCCATTTTCAGAGGTTCACAATTAACTGGACAGACTAACGTAATTTTAAATATAAAGATTGTTTTTAATACTTCGATGAAAATCCTTTGCAGTCAATGACTACCTGAAGTCTTGAACCCATGGACATCACCAAATGCTGTGTTTCCTCCCTTGAGACGCTCTGCCAGGCCTTTAATGCAGCCACCTTCAGTTGCTGCTTGTTTGTGGGTTTTTCTGCATTCAGGTTTGTAGTTAATGACTGTAAAGCATGCTCTATTGGTTTGAGATCAAGTGATGGACTTTGCCATTGAAGAATATCCCATTTCTTTGCCGTGAGAAACTCTTGGGTTGCTTTTGAGGTTTGCTTTGGAACATTATCCATTTGCAGGGTGAAGCGCTGTTCCATCAGTTTTGCAGCATTTGGTTGAATCTGAGCAGACAGTATAGCCCTGTACACTTCAGAGTTCATCCTGCTACTTCCATCAGCAGTCACGTCATCAACAAACACTGGTGGCCTGGTTCCACTGGCAGCCATACATGCCCTGCCTTCACCATGTTAGACAGACAATGTGGCGTGCTTCAGATTGTGAGCTGTGTCTCTCTTCCGTGCTTTCTTTCTTCCCATCATTCTGGTACAAGTTAATGTTGGTTTCATCTGTCAAAGATCTTTTCCTAGAACTGTCCCAGCACTTTTAGATGTTTTCTGGCAAAGTCTAATCTGGCCTTCCCGTTCTTGAGTGTAACCAACAACAGGAAGTTGTAAACCCTCTGTATTTCCATTTATGAAGGCATCTCTTGAGTGTAGACCGTCACAAAAATACTTACCCTCTTCAAGGGTTTTTTGACATGTGAAGTTTTTTTTTTTCTTTACCATAGAAATAATTCTGTTATCATGCTTTTCAGTTGTCTTCTGTGGTCTTTCAGGCCTTTTGGTGTTGCTGAGCTGGCCGCTGTATTCCTATTTTCTCTCAGAAGCTGCTGCTGCTGTGCCAAAAACCTCCATGTGATGACTTTGGTCATCAGCAGATTGCCATGGTTGCCTGTAGTTTGCGTGGAAAATGCTGACTTGTCTGCAAACAGTCGCCAACTACTTTCCAACCTGTAGTGAAACTTGAACAAGTGCGATGCAACCCAGAAACTGAGAACGTTTGCCTTCAAAGTAAAAGTGGTGCCTTACCGCTGCAACCAACATGTTTCAAAAGGCACAACTTTGACTTTACATTCACACCTACAACTAATTAACCTATCGTGCATGTCTGTTAGTCTTTGGGAGGAAGTACCAGAGTACCTGGAGAGAATCCCTTGAAGACCTTCATGCTGTGAGGCAGCCGTGCTAATTACTGTGCTTCCCAAAAGCATCAAGATATGGCTAACTTAGCATATCATTACTTAGGCAACTGTCTTTCCAGTCCAGAAGACACTTTACAAGTTCAGCCTAAATTTCATTCAGTTCTTAGCATTGAAAGCAACACCAGAGGTAACTCTGTACCATACATACAAACATACATACATCTCATTGATATGATAACTTTGAATTCCTCACATTAACCTTCCAGAATATTGTAATGCACATGGTCCTCCTCTTGGGTCTGTTTTTCAACTTTAGAAAATGTAGCCTGTGATGGGAGTTTGTCTTGTCCCAGGTTTTTTTTTTTTTTTTTTTTTGGGGTGTGGTAAA
>VUQS01032807.1:11333-29621 GCA_015108495.1 Heterochromis multidens
CAGTTTTTTTTTTTCCAGTTTTTTTTTTTTTTTTTTTGTCAGGTGAGATTAGATGAGTTGTATAAAGCAGTATAAAGATGCAGTGGTGCAATGGGAAACATGGTTTAAGAAAGTTGACTTTAAATCCTGAAAGTCATTGTTAATGTTTTTTTGTTTTAGAATGTATGAATTGTGTGCATATGCCCATCCTCATCTAGAGGGAGGAGCTTATAACACAGAACTCTGGCTTTTTTTTTTTTTACCCTTTCCAACTTTCTGCCTACTGTGACTTTAGGTAACCTGTGTAAGTGGTTTCTATAGTAAACAAACTCTTTATTGTCCCTATCTCCACGTTGTCCCCCATCATTGTGATTGCCATACGTAAAACACTGTGAATTTAAGGTATGCAGCTACAGGTCCTCCACTCTTAGTAAATTAAAAATGAATCAGTGGGCGTTTTGAAGACATAACTGTCAGTACCCAATAGAGTAACCAATAAAACACTGGATAATGATAAGGGAAACTGTACAATCTGAAAAGAAATCTAGAGTTCCTCAAAGGTGGATCTACAAATAAAAATTGTTCTTGGGAGAAAAACTGCCAGTTGATGCCCCATTTTTCAGGTTTTGTATTCATAAAGTCATCCGTGTCAAAGTGTATAGATGACTCATAGTGAATTCATGAAGCAGTCCTACAAAAAACAAAGCACCTTTCTTTGATTCACTTTCAGATGGAAAATGAACGAAGACAGTTATGCCACTCTATTTGTGCTCCTTCTGGATCCAGAGAGGTCACGGTTTGCCTGATATCTTTCTTATAGGTCTCCTTAACCTTTGCAAAAGCCTTATTGACTCTCACTAACCTTGCAGGAAACTGCTGGAGGACAGGAGATGATGAGCGTGCTCAGTATATGGAAAAAGGCCTATGTGGAGGTTTTTCCGCCCCCACCCCGCCCTTGCCAAGCGACACCACTACCAACGCTTTGCATGACCTTTGCCTTCTGATCTCTGTTACCATGGTGAATCCCACAATGTTGTGAATTCAGGCACAATAGACATATGTACCGCATGATACTCTAGCACACCAAGCTTTAATGCACTTCCATTAGGTACTGGATAGGCAGGAGTACTGGTTAAAATAGAGGTTAAAAGAGAAAGGGAGATCATAAATGCAAACCAATCTCTGCAATTGCCAACATGTGTACATTGTGTTTTTATTGCTCTGAATTTCCTGTGACATACAATGAACCCTCATTGGCTGTCGATGCAAGTTTTACAATCACCAGCAATGTGATTGCCCTTGAATATGATTTACAAAACCACTCTACTCCTACTGGATTTCTGTAAATACTAATTATTGGTGCTAGAACAGTGACGAAAACATAAAGAAAAAAACAGTGAACACAACAAACAGCACATGATCTCCAGATTAAGCTGAGTTCACTTCTCATTTCCTTCTCTTAACCCCCTGAGGTCCAAGTCATCACTGGTGATGACCCCAGCTCTTATCCTAACCCTTACCCTATGCAGTCAGAAGTCTTGTCATTCAGGATACAAAGAAAATAATCATTCTAAAGTCTAAATGTCCTACAGTAAACAAAATCTCTTTGTGTGGTTAATAATCAGTGGCTATGTTCTTTTCAGTCTTTTTTCTAGATAAAGTTACTTATGGTATTTACACTTTCAACATTTTTTAGCAGTTCACTTTATTTTAATTTGAAATACCAAAGAGTATTTTGAGTATTTTTTTAAATCACAAAAAAATGTGTTTAACAAAAGTAGCTGTGTTAAAGCGGCAGCTGCAGCTAAGTGTAATTTTCTGCCACAGTCCACTATGGCTGAGACAGAATTTGGTACCAGGCTGCTACCAGGTAGGCTGGTAATGTATCAAACAGAGCCTATTGTATTACTGTTGCACAGTTATTTTCTTCCTTTTCAGTGCTGATTCCAGAGAATGGGTTCTTGCTGTTGGAAGTGTTTGGGGGGGAGGCTAGGGAGGGGTCAAAACAAGACTGAGCTGTCGAAACACTGAGAGCCATCCTTCACGTCTGACTGTAGTGGTTAAAGGGCAGCCAGGCTCTAAAAGAAACCATTAGCATTTAGATTTGAGACTCTCCGCGCACAGAGTAGCAGGGAGTGGCTGCGCTACACCTTAGACTTTTATGCTTTGAGTGGGCCCAAGTGGCAGCTCCGGAGACCTGATCAATCTCTCAATATGCCTAAATTGCTTTGGATGACCTCCTCGTGAAGAGACAGGATTGGCCATACTGATGCTTATCCAATCAATAGCAGATGCTATCATGGCTCATCAACAATGAAGTGTTTTTAATGGAGGTCAGGGCATGGAAGATCTAATTCATTTTAATTTGTAAATTGTGGCATGACAAAATTCTAATCAGGCCGCTTTGCTATCAGATATGCAGACTTCTGAGTGTCCCGCTCCGTCTCTTGCTCTCATTTCTTCTTCTCAGCCTCATTTACATTCATGTCTGTCTGTTTGTACCCACACAGGAGCGGAACGCATGAATGTATACATGACATATATTAAATATCAGTCAGCATTGAGTATCACTCAGTTTTTAATGTTGAGCATTTCCCTTTTAAGGTGTCCATATTTAGCCAAGACAACTTTTACTCAGAAACACTCTTGTGCACACGTTCTACCTCATTAAGTGAAGATTGAAAAGATGACAAATATGACATGTACAATTTATTATCTTAATTAATTCACTGTCTTCTGTCAGAGACGGGCAGGGCAGCTCTGTCATCTAAAAACCATTTTTCCGTGGTGGTGGTGTTGTTGTAGGAGGCTTGCACTGTGTCGTTTGCCCAGATTAGTGTAAGAGGTGAGCTTTTTCCATCTCCCTTTCCATTTCAGCTAAATTTGTCTCAGCCACAGTAATATGCACCACGGGATCTTTCCCCCGTGAGCGGAAATGCAATTGGAATGGGATGCGGCCGTCCGTTGTGATTGTGTGCAGATGAACCTGTCTGCCCTTGCACCCGGTGCATGAGTGAGGCCATGCGATGCCCATTGCCTGTGTTGGCTTTCAGTGCAGACGAGAAGGGGGCAGGTCCAGGGGGCACTCTCTCCACACAAGGTAGCACACTTGCTGAGCTGTGACGAATGCAATCAGTGCAGAAGATCGCCACGCTATTTCAAATGGATTAGGCTTCCTCTCAAGATAGATAGAGGAAAATTGGCGAAAACCTCCTGTCATTGTTGGCATAAACAAGAAATGGGTTGCTGTCATTACAGAAATATTCAAGTCAAGGATAGTGCTTGTAAAAAAAGAAAAAAAATGGTGTGTGCACTATCAAATGGCCTTGACGAAGCCAAAATGTGAGGAATGCATTTAGAAGGGATTGGGCTGAAACGTTCTGTTCAAGGTCTGTTGCCCCCCACCACCACCACGACCATTGGTTGTAACACAGAAATCTATGAGGGAATTATGGAGAATAATCATTGATGAGAGCCAAGGGCATTATGCTGTACTGAAAAGAGAAGCTTCAGAAGTAAGCAGCACCAACCCCCCATCCTCACTCTCGAGTGTCCCCATTGATTTATCAGGACTCTATTTTTAGTTGCACATGGAACAGTAATGGATTCATGGGAATTAACAATGATTCATGTGAAGCTAATATCAGAGATTTCAGAGGCTCGATTAATGCTGGAGGAATTCAGCCCGTCAACTCCCCAATTATTCATAATATTTCTCACACTGCATAAACACAGATGCTTCTACCTTATCAAAAAGGCTCGTTAAAAGGAGCTGGTGGTGTGTTTGCTTCCTTTCAAACTACAAACTATAAGAACATCTAATGGGCTGCAATTATTAGCATCAATGTTTTCCCTTCATGGTCCGGCTGAAAGTGGAATACTGTTTTCGGATTGCTGTTACCAAAACATAAATTCTAACACCATGCATGTTAGTTACCCTTTTAATCCTGATGGTGTCTAGACCTGCCGGCTGCGGGGGGTTCCTACCCCATTAAAATGGATTTGGATATAATTTAGTATAACATGAAAATGCAGCTTTTGGTATATTATGTAAAGAGGTTATTTATCTGCATGTGCTACACCTTTTTTGCTTTCAGCCCCCTGTTGTTTTTCTCTAAGTCGTATTTCCTCCTTTTTTTGTCAGATGAGTTGATATCGGGCCAAAGTGCAGGACTTTGACACTGGAGAATGGGATTAGGTTTAGGCAACAAAGCTATCTATTTAAGGTAATTAAAAGACTGGGGTTTCATTTAATTAATTCGATACTGTGCCATGCTTACATTTTTCCTTGAGCTGCTACCAGCAGTAGTTCATTAGAAGTGCAAAATCTGTCAAGAAAACAAGTTAAAATGTTTTTAGTAAGAATTCTGTGACTTACTTCATGGTGACGTGTGGTGCATCAGATAGTCTTGAGTTGGTAATTTTGTATATAATTGTATCAGCTAAACACTGAGACTTTTGAAATGGTGTGTGAAGTCCACCATACAAATGAACCACTACAACTACTTATAGCACTACAACTACTGTTATCGGTTATAGGTTTTGTTATAGGTTTTGTTATAGGTTTTGTTATAGGTTTTTATTGGTATCTCTTTCCAGAAACAAGATAATCCACACTTGACTATCGAGCATGTTTATGTGAATCTGTGTCTTGGATGCAATCAGTGGAAGAAGTCATTTCAGTGCTGTCACCCCACTGGGTGCATCAAGAGTCATCAGCAGAATTCAGATTGATTTAAAGGGAACAGGAGAGCGTTCATACACTGTCTTCACAGTTTGATAGTGTGTGTTCAGATGTGTAATGTAAAATTAGTTTGAATGTGTGTATTCAGGCTTGGCTTGGCATTCTGCGCTGGTGTCACTTGTACTGTTTGCTAGGTGCACCGGGCATGACAGCAGCGACAATGGTGGTGACTTCTGCCTTTATTAAAACAGCACATGTGTCGTGTCACTCGTCCTCAGGCTTGTACTTTATTCCACCTCGGCTGATGCTGTCCTCGTTGCACAACATTAACCTTACCTCTGAACTCCGTATAGAATTTTGTTGTTGTTGACAGAACCAACGAAGCACAAAAAGCTGCATTAACTTATTGCTGAGTTTATGAAAGGAATTACAAAAGAGTTCTTATGAGTTTAGTCTTCCAAGCGAGACTTTTTCTTATAACACTGCCACAGAGTCTGGCAGGGAAGATTCTCGGCTCCTGTTGAGTCACAGCCAGTCAATGGAGATGAAGCTACGGTTGTTTCCTGTTACTAACAATATGGACCATATTATTATGTACCTACACTTGCTTTTTGTGAAATATCACGTTACATCATGCTACATTCATAGAAAACAGTCATACTGCAGCAGAAAATAAGAATTTCAGGAAGACTGCCTCAGGCAGTTTGTATCTCTTCATTGTTTTTGCATCTTCATATTGACTAAGTCCAAATACACCCTGAGGCTGCAAAGCAACACCCCTAAATTTTAAACTGCATTAATTTGGACAAACTTTATCTTAATTTTAGCATTAGTTAAACTGGAACATTATTGTTCATATGGTATTTCCTGTCCTATTTCCTGTCAAAACATTACTGATAACGGCTGCCTTTAGAATTAAAAATAAAGGGGGAAAAAGTTTTATAGATCCTGTAGAAGTCAATGACAAAGCTCACATGAAAGCAGCCTGTGGGTAGAAGCAGAGTGTGTACTAGATTCAGTGCCAAGGATGTGAGATGTTGGTGAGTTCGCGTCTAGGTCATGCAATATCTAACTACTTTGAGTATACCTCAAACTCAAAAGAGGTACTTTCATCTGTTTCAGTGACTTTATCCGAACTTTTATGAGCACAAGAGCTGATGAATCAAACTTCTGAGCTTATTTATATAACCTGATGCACACTGTTATCTACAGTTACCAGAAAAAAAAGTTTGTCAATGCTTTGGAATTACCTGGATCCATTTTTCATTTCTTTAATGAAGACAGTGAGTAATCACTCAGTGTGGGCTGGAAAAGCAAGTGATCTCTTGAATTTAGTAAACTACTGAACCTACTTTAGCAGCAGCAGTCTCCATCAGACCTCTCCTGCAGACTTGCACAGTCACAGGGAAGAATTTTTAAACATGTCTTCTACAAAACTGTTTCAGTTCATCTGTATTTTCTGGATGTCTTGATTGAACAGTTCTCTTTAGGTCATGCCACAGCCTCTCAGTTGGGTTCAGGTCAAGACTCTGACTTGACCACTGCAGAACCAGAATCTTATTATCTCTTAACCATTCTCTTGTTCTTTTTACTTGTGTGCTTTGAATCATTGTCTTGCTGAATTCCCCAGCTTCTCCTATGCTTCAGGTCATGGATTACTGCACTGATTTCTTCATGCAATTTTGAGTTCATTGTTCCCTCAACGCATTTTGTGCCTGAGACATCAAAGCAGCTCCAAACCATGATGATCCCTCCAATACACAGTTGGGATGCGGTTTTAGTGTTGGTATGCAGTGCCTTATTTTTCCCCTCCAAACAAGCATTGTGCATGTTTGCATCTGGTTGTTGTGGAACAACTAGGTGGTCTTTTTGCAAAAATGAGACATGTAGTGGCTTTCTTTATGATGTTCTTCCATCAACTTCATTTTTATTGAGTTTTTGTCTTATGATGTACGCATGAACATAGACTTTTTTCTAGTTTTAGAGATTTCTGTGGGTGTGTTATTACCCTTGTATTTTTCAGGACTGAATGTTGCAATCTTGGTGTGATCTTTTCAGAACACCCACTCCTAGGTGGAGTATCAACAGTTCTGAGTTTTCCCTCTTTGTAGACAAAGCTGGGTACCCCGGCTTCCACTCACAGTCCAAAGACGTGCACTTTAGGTCAAGTGATGATTTTTAAATTGGCTGTAGGTGTGAATATAAGTGTGAATGATTGTCTGTCTCTCTGTGTTGGCCCTCTGTTACACTGGCGGGCTGGCCAGGGTGTACCCTGCCTTTTGCCCTACGACAGCTGGGGTAGATTCTTGCACACCTGTGACCCTGAATTGGAAAAGCAGTAAAGAAAATAGATGGATGGATGTAGATAGTTTGTCTTATTGTGAACTGATGGTCTTTAGAAAACCATTGCAGCCTTTTCCAACTTCATGCATCTCATTAGTGCTTCTTCTGAATGAGGAATGGTTCACACTGGACAGCCTTTCATGAGAAAAACAGACTTTATAAGCAATCAGATTTTATAGGTCTTTGCTTATAGGAAGAGGCAACTCTACAACCAAAACTTGGAATCTCATGTCCTCAACTGGAACACCTGACTCCAAGTAACACTTGGAGAAGGCATTAGCACAGAGGTTAACTTACTTTTTCCAGCCTGCACTGTGAGTAATTACTAAGTGTGTTTAATAAATTCATGAAAAGTTCAAATATTTGTGTTTAATTAGTTTAGTCAGATTGTATTCATCTAAAATTTTGACTTTAGAAGTAATCAATGCAGAAATCCTGGTAATTTCACAAACTGTTTCTTGCCATTGTAGAGGATGACTGAGCTTTATTTTATCAGTTAACTGGAGATGTGCAAAAGCACATTATGTAATACACTTGTCAAAATATAGCATTTTTATATTTCAGACCAGAAACACAGCCACTACTCCTTCAAACCTATTTTGTAAATTAGAAATGACTGCTTTGGGTACGCCCTGTTGAAGGCACTGAATTATAACAGTAAGCCACTTCAAAAATTAAACAGTATGACATGGCCCTGACTCCCTGTGTTGCACAGAGGAAAATATTGCTTTGAACAAAATATATATTTTGACACATCTAAAAATGAATGGGAAATATGAAAAACCTCAAAAACTGTTTTTCTTGGCAATTGTCTGCATTAATTGAATGACAGTTTTATGACGAAGACTTTGTGCTCAAAAGTCTGAAGTTACCAAAACTCATTGTATGTGGAGCAATATTTTCAAGGGATGAATAATATTTTTTAACTTTATCTAAACTGTGCACTACTGTGCCTCCAAATTATCTCGAAGCTGCCATTCTCTTCAAAGTAACTGACAAATACGTCACACGAGCCTTTCATATCCCAAATGTTCTTTTTTTCATGAATTCAGGATCTTGGCAATTGGACTCAAATGCTGTCAGTGAATGAACCATGAACTGAACTTAAATATTTTAAAAGCAGAGTGTATGTCATACAATCCAATTTATTTGTATTCAAAGGCGATGATGTAAGCTTTGATGTTACAATGTCATAAAAATGTGAATTTAGGTTAGAACAGTATTAGAAAAGTCTTTTCCAGCATACAGTGGTTGATATCACATTCAGACACAGGGCCTTCTCAGTGTGAGGCCACACTTCTAACCACCCTCTGTTTAATCAAACTTGTTATACAGCCTAAAACTTTATCCCCAGAGAAAATTTATGAGACAACGTAACAAACCAAGGCTGTTGTTGTTGCAGCGGTTTCTGTCTGAGAGTCTCTTTCTCATTGTGAGTGTCAGAGTTCATTTTTCACATGTTGTCAGCGAGGCAGCTATTTGCCACTTTCATTGTGCACAATAAACAAGTACACAGGCATGTCAAAAAAGGATCAACAATGCCTCTCTCTCTGAATAAAAACGAAACAGGGGAACAGCAGGAGATCTGCAGTTATACACATTAATGTGAGTGGTTGTGGTTGCTTCACATATTTCAGCTGAGGACTAATCGATGAGAAGCATACAGTGCCTTTTTGGTGTATTATTTTACAGCTGCGATGCACAAATATGCTTGTTTTGTAACTGAATACCTTATATTACATATTCTGATAAATAGTATAGGGGGTTCCTTTTCTCATAGCAATGTATTGAATGACCACAAAAAATTGTATGTATAAAAATGTGAAAATCAATGTGGCGTTCCACAAAATCTGTTGCTATTCTTTTTGATGTTCTCGTTGTTGTATAGACTGAAAATGACTCCACTCTGATGAAATAAGTTAAAAGCTATTCCCCCTGAAAGGATTTGGTAAGGTTTCTTTAATACTTTAACGGGGCAAATTGGACGAGATTAAAACACCTTTTTGTGATTTTGTGCTGCCTGTCTTTTATTCTTTTATATATGCTGACAGCATTCTGCAGCTTGCTGCACTCTTCCTGGACATTTTCACCTTTCTGCACTCCTTCCCGGTTGAAGAATTGTAAAATATTATTACTTCTGTAGGTATCATCAAAATATTTACCATTAACTGACAATGATGAGTGCTGGGGGTAGTTTTTTTTTTTTTTTTTACAGCCATTCCTTTAGTGAATATAGCAACACCACACTATGAAAACACCTGACTATACATAGACCGTATTATTGTAGATAAAGTACCAAAAGTAAAAGTACATATTTTGCAGAAAAATGTTCCCCATGTGACATGTTTAACTCTTTTCATTTGATGACCTCCCTTGTACCCATAATGACAAGTTTTGCCACCTCAGTATATATCAGTAAAGATGTGACTTGATGACCATTAGAATAGGCTCTGGGTTTTTCCAAGGGTATCCCTAATAAGCCGATCACCCTCATTAACTTCTGATGCACACTCAGTCATTTTGTTCTGAAAGCAGGCCTGAAATATGACAGAAACCACTCAGTTCAGAAAAGAGAAACAAGGGTTAACCCTAGAAGGCATCCAGGGGGAAAAGGTTTAAGGTTGAGCTCTGTTTCAATACTTTGCGTTCTGTTTAATCTCCAGTAACTGTAGCAACAGCAACAGTCAGTAATTGTGACTGTCCTGTTAGAACCACATATCTCTAAAAAACATTCAAAAAGTATATTAAAATATATTAATAAAATAAAAAATGGCAGACTTAAGCAGTGTGTGACATGGTTAACTATATCTATTAATATCTACAGGTGGATTAAATTATTATTTATATATATATTATATTATATATTTATATATTATCCATCTATCCATCCATTCTCTTCCGCTTATCCAATTCAGGGTCGCGGGGGGGCTGGAGCCTATCCCAGCTGCTATAGGGCGTTTATATATTATACTATTAGCAAAACAACTGGTTAAACTTAGTACATTCAGTCAACCAAGTCTCAGAGATTTCTCAGAGATGTTAATCTGAAAGTGCAGCTGGAGTCTGCACCTGTTGTTTAACTTGCCTGTTTTTATGAAATCAGACATGGCAGGAGTTCCCCTCTCCATCATCAAGGCTTTCCTTGCTAACGTGCTAAAGGAGTTATTAAAACTTCTTCACACTACGCTCTGACTTCTTTTTGACAATCAGTAAGACAAAACTTGTCTGTTAAGATGATAATTCACAAAGGGCTCATTTACTTATTAATGTTGGCTCTGTTTCCACGCAATGTACAGATCATAACTGATCTCAGAGCAGTAAAAGCAGAGCTAGCGGCAGCTTGTGTAGTACGTTAATCTCCCATCAGTTTCCCATCAAAGACCAGAGATTTATCCAAGACATGAATGCACAACAACCAACAAAAGGCTGCTGGCCTCTTAGCTTAACGAGCTCCAGCCTTTGTTAACAGAACATAGACACGCCCATCAAAATGCTGGCCCCACACAGATCCGAATGGAATCAGACTCCAGCGGGGTCAAGCCTGTTTACAACTGTGTCCTCAAGGTGGCAGTAATTTAAAGGATGGGGCAAACAGGCGAGAAGCTTTATGACAGAGCAATGCTGAAGATGAAAGGACAGAGAGACTGCTTTCATTTTGGTAGGTTTCAATTGATATCTATTTTTAGGTTTCCCTGGACAAGCACTAAAATGCTCTATAAAGCACATCTTGGCACTCAGCAGCCTTCTTGGTAACTCCTTCAGGCAGTCATTTCGAATTGACAATACTGAGCCAAATGAGTGCTAAATGAATGGGGGGGAGAGCTATAACTGCAATTTTACCAGTTTGTCACCAGTTTTTGGGGGGTTTTTTGGTGTATTTGCCCCAGAATAAAGTTATACTTTGCCCTGCGGCTAATACTTTTACTAAACGTGTGATGTCACACGAGGCTTTGTTGGCATCTCAATCCAGATTGCCTCATCTCAGCAAACTATTAAAACAAATACCACACTAATTCAGGGTATTAATTAAAAAACATTAAAAACACCAGTAACTTCATTTCCTCCATCTTTCCTACAATAAACAGTAGCTATGTTTTCCAGCACACAGCTGAAACTGTTGTGAACCTCAACGCATTCGTTTTGAGTTTGAGATCTGTTTGGTAATTCTAAGGAAATGATAAATAAAGAAGTTTGGTGTGAACGAAACAACCGAACACAGAGTTAAAGTGAAAAAAAAAGCCCTTCACATAACTTACAAGGATGTTGGTTTGTTGAATTTAAAGACTGGGTTTTATTTGACTTTGGTTTCTAAGGTTAGAGAATTATTTGTGTGAAAAACTGCAGAGACTGAAAAACTGGAAATAATTCTTTCACCTTGATATTTTCTTTCTCCAAATCCCCTAAAACATAAAATATGCCGGTAAAAGTAAAATCTATTGGTAAACATAAAATGTATGTAGTGAATTCACAGACACGTGTAACATTTATTACAGCAAACCAAAGCAATGGAAAAGTTTTAACACTTGAGAGAGCATTGCAATTTTCTTCTGGCTACGCAGTGCAATATTAAGAGAGGAATGGAGGCCACTCTCTCATCACCTGGTCACCCAGACCAGCAGACAGCGTTGGCCGTCTGTCCACTCGTCTGATTTCCATCCCCTTGGCACACTGGGTAATAGAGATCAGTAATTGGGTGCTATAAATCCTGGCCGAGGACAAGGTGGGTCAGAACAGGCTGATTACTTAGGCATTACAGTCAATCTAAGCAAGTCCTTGAATTGAAAGATTTGGTGAGGTGGATTCTCATTATCGGGCTCGGTGCATGTATGCATTTGTGTGAAAGAGTAAGGGCCAAGGTCCCCTTCCTATCCGCTTTTGTGGGATGACATTATGCAATGCTCCAATGCCCTCAACCGTGAAGACTCGTAAACATCACAACAAATTTATTTTCCTCATCCTCCACAGTTTTATAAGAATGTTTTCAGAATCATCAAAGAGTGGTCGCAGGGCCTGCCTGGAGTTTTAAGACCACTCTGAACTGCTCCTCAGTGTATTAGGGACCTCTGCCTGGGTGACACATCTGCAGCAGGTTCAATGTTAAACACTGGGGAGGTCTTCAGCTTCAGTTTGCAACAGGAATACAAGCTGGACTTTGTCACTCACCATCAGCCATCGTCAGGCCTCAGCTTGAGATCCAGAGCGATATTTATCTTTCAGTGTAGCCAGAAAAAACAAGCTCTCAAGGTGATTAGCCCTGTCATTTAACATGAAGCAGATTGATGGCTATTTGGTGAAATGCACCTTTCTGTTATTTTTCATCTCAGAGCCTATGAGCTTAATCCATTTTAAGCTTCTCAGTATGAAAAAGAGTCTATGGAAGGTGAATTAGAGTGTAAAGCCGATAGTCTTTCTCAGCATTCTTTCCAGCTGAAGGTGTGACTTACTGGATTATGGGAACAGTAGTTTCTGCTCCAACCCCCTTAAGTTCTCTGATGCGGCTTTTATATTCCTGCCTATTTTGATGCATTTATTTATTTAATTTTTTTGTATCGAGAGCGCATCGAGTCCTTCTGACTGTGAATTTCTTCATCGCAAGTTTTCCTGCTTCTTTGTGCCATCAGTCCCCCCAAAAGTCTTTGATTCACAGCCTTCAAAGTCATCTGTCTGGAAAAAAAATAAAATCAGCAGCAGCTCAAAATGTAAAATCCTATCATGAATAGTAATGTGGTTGCGATCCAAAAATATGGGCTAAATGAGCAAATGTGATAAATTATCTTAGCATACATTTAGAGAAAAAAAAATAAGCAGGGAGAAAAAGATATATGACAAATTTATGCTGTAGCATCAGTGCAAACCCCTGCAGTGTGAAGTGTTCCCACTCAGAGAAGCACTCATGCTAGCATCATCCCTCGACTCCTATAACAGCATGCTACTTCACTTAGCAGCCTCCATTTGGGATGCAGCACAAACACTGTTTTAGCGCTTTTATCTTAATGCACTGCAACACTCTGCACCACTAAAGGCATGATTATTGTGCGGAGAGAAGAGCGGCGTGCATTTAAGCAAGACTTATTTAGACAGGAACTTAGAACCAACCTAACCACTCAAGGGCAGATGGCTTTACGATTCTCATTGCTCATTCAGTTCATTTTGTTAAATACACTCTTTGCATATATTTTAAAATAACACTAATTCTTTGCATTGTTATCCTAGTTTAAACCATAATGTCCTACTGAGTGTGTTTACTGTTTTGGAGAGCAATTTATTAGCAAGATAGCAGACTGTTGTCACTTTAACCATCTGCTGGATGGTTTGGCTGTAAAATACTCCTCAAGGGGGGAAAAATCATTTGAGGTTTTATAAGGATCCCATTGAGGTTGGATTGCTTATTTAAATTTTTTTTGATGAGAACAGAGTGGCATATGGCTGCTGTCAGCTTTGCTTTGAGGCCATGTGTAGAGGTGAGCTTCAGCAATGCTAAGCTGCCACACCCAACACCAAGGATAAAACGTCTGTCACCCTCAACTCTGAGCACAGTCAGATCCAACGTGGCAGTGAGGCTTGTTCTCACACTTTTAAGAGGCCACTGATTTAATAGAGGCACAGTGTCAGTGCTGACCTCATCCACTGATGTCTTCACAGCTAATGCCCTAACATGTGACATTGACACTCAGCAAGACAAACAGTAAAGGAGGAAGATGGATTGGCAGAGAGACTCATACATCTCTCACTGGATGGAGGAGGATGATGGACAATAGATGGGGAAAAAGTGGTGTCAACGGGAAATGACAAAATCAGGCATGATGTACTTAATTTTGTGACAGGTCTTGTAGTCGTACGATGTTACATCACATTATGTCATGTCACATACTATCATGTCACGTCACATCATGTCACAGTGATCTGAATAGCCACTTTTTGTGTAGTGCAGTAAGTATTTTAGGGGTTCATTACTGTAAATAAAGCAGGCATCCACCAGATAGAAATATATCTCCTCATACTTGATGTAAGAGCATTAGAGCTGATGTTGCATTTGTACATGTAAAACTAACTTAGAGTATGTAATCAAGCCCTCTTTATAAACACATGCACATTAATATCCAGAATGTGTAGGCAAAGGACAAGATTTTTGGCACTGGAAACTTTTCTGGTGTTCGAGTTCTACTGACCAGCCGTGCTATCACCTGACAGTGATTTATTCTTTATTAGCTTTTTTAAATGCACCTGTATTTGTAAATACTCACTTGTGGATGGAACAGGAAGCCTTGAAATGAATATCTCTCATCCGGTCTCAAGATATCTTGGCTATATGTTCCTGGCAATTGAGCAAGACAACTGCAGATGACACAGCAAGAGGGATTGGATCAATACCGAAGATATCTGAACTGTGATACCGATATCATTATAGTATGAAAACTATCAGTTTTCATATAAAGTACTTCATTAATTAGCAGTGTGGTCTTGCTTCTGTAAGTTTTTAAATACTGCTGCTAAATTGTAATTATATAGTATACAGCCACTCTCTCTGGCACATGTTTTGAGTAAAGACTACTTAAATTAATCTAAAAGAAATTAGGTGAAGTGGACTTAACATTTCTCAATACACTGTACAACTAATTACTTTAAAAAAAAAAGTGAGTAATAACTTTTGAGCACAAAGGTATATAATTTAGTAGGAACATGTCCCTATTAAACTAAATATACTGTGGCAACTGCATTGTCCCTGGCAATAATTTTGATAATACAATTAAAATACTGTGGTGACTCACTCCTAATAGAGATCAGGGAGACAGCTCCTTATTTTTTATTATTTGGGCATTTTGCCTTTGTTAAACACTGATAATTGAGAGAGAGACAGGAAATATGGGGAGTGAGAGCAGGGGAACGACATGTAATAAAGGTCCGGCTGACTAAAAACTGAACCACAGACTAAGTGCTGGTGGCAATTTCACCCATGTGACATGCACTCAAACCACACAGCTATCATGTTATGCCTGTACAGCACATTACACAGAGGATCACAGTGAACACATCGAACATGGATGGTCATCAGTAGAGACTTGTCGAACACACAGCCTGCCCTAATGCGTGCTCTTCTTTATTGTGTGTTTGACTTTAAGTGGGATTGAGACTGGTCGGTGGTAGGATCATTTACTTTTAGACTTCTATACAATCTGACTGTTTTTGAAAACAGGGGAGTTGGCCTCTGCTCGCCATTATGAACGCATGTTTAAGGTGTCTGTGCACTGGGTTCACTTTTCAGACCCAGAAACTTTGTCTTTTACATACAGTCTGTCACTAGCCATCAGCTGCTATCAATAAGCCAAAATGTGATATATATTTTGATAGCTTTGCAGAAATGTTGTTTGCAGTACCACCACAGATTAGTTCAAATGTATTTCATAAAAAAAGAATTCCTAAAAACAATGCTGTTACTAAGGTCAGAATGTAGCTTTAATGTTGAAACTCAATCACAGTTAATCAAGAGGGGAAAACAGAGTTGCAACCAAAGAGAAAGAAGAGGGAGAGAACATTTTAATGCTAAAGTTGGTCCTTCAAAGAAAATCACCAGCTGCCCTTGAAACTGGCTGTGCAGCTCCTTTTGATTACTGTTTATTAGCAGCCTGTAATGCCAGCCAACTTCTGATGTGTCCTGTTTTTCTGTGTAACAACCATAGAATGGATATAAAAGATGGATGTAGCCACCATTCGGAAGCCTCGACTTTACCTTCATGGTCGTCTTGATTTTTATTAGAATGAGAAGTGACCATATTTAGATGAAAGGGTGGAGTGGTAAATTATCAGCTCGCAAGCTTGGTTAGCTAGTAGCATCCATAGACTACTAACTTATAAATAAGATTCTACAGTGTCACTCACCAAAACTGTGCAGACTTCTTTGACAGGCTAGTAACATAGTTAACCACACAGCAGCACATACTGTTTTCCAGACATGGTCAATTGGTCCAGTCCAGCTAGAGGCCTAGTCAACACCCACTTGTATGTCATTACAGCCACACCGACAATTTGCAACTTGATCAAATTTTATAAACTGTTGAGTTATATAAAAATGTACCTCTTGGTCAGTTGTTACGATAGAGGAAATTAACTGTCAAGATTAAAACAGTTTGTGGTACCAGTGTTTCTACCCTACAGTCGGGTATTTCAATGTGGGGTTTTTTTGAGGATTAGCTTACTTTTTGAGCTTCTGTGTTGTTGTCGTTTTGTAATTTTTAAAATACATTTTAAGTCTTGAATGTTGCATTCTGGTCAAAACTTGAATCAAAATCACTCCCTGGACTTTTCTTCCTCTTAACATTAACTTTTTTTCTGTTCTCCCCTATCACCAAATGCTTGCATATGGGGGATTGTCAGATTTATGGGTTTCTATTATAATATTGTGATGGCTCAGTGAATTGTTTTTATATAAATAAAATTGAACTGAATTGTGGGAGAGCAGTATCACAGATTTTTTATTTTTTTTTTGTACATGCTTTGCTGTAAAGATGAAAAAAAAAAAAAACCTCTCAAAATATATTTGTAAATGAACACATTGAGCAGAGATGTGTTCAGAGAGAGACCAACCCAGCACACAGAACACAATACCAGGACTAGACTGTAATATCATGCTTCAGTAAAGCTGGTGAGGCCAGGCCAACAAGTAATGTAAAGAGGGGAGCATCTTTTTGAATCAGGGTGGCTTACAGTGAAATAAACTGCCTTTAGAAAGGTGCTAGGGGATGAATTTCCCAGTCTGGTTTATATTGCCATTTTCCTTGAAACTGAGATAAAACTTAAATTGGTAAATTAATTGAAGTGTGGGAAACTGAGCTGAAAGTGAAATCAAATTTTGAAGGAAAGTAGAACAGATTTGAAAATGTGGAACTAAAGTAACCTTGACGCGTTCCTTCTCCTTGCTACGCTGCAGTGTGTTTTATTATGTTTGTGTTGTATTATACACTCTGTTCATACATAGCTGAACTCTGCTTAATGGACTAACCTGCCAAACTCACAGCAGCACAAACACAAAGGACCTGCTGCTTTTAAAATGATTGAGCCATGACTTGTCAGCGAGAATCTACTTTCGCCCTTGAATGCTAATTAGGTGATGTTTATGCAAAGTCACGTACACACTCCCAGAGGATCTTCGGCTGGATTTCCAAACTCTTAAAACAAATCTTAACATGTTGTCAGCATAACAATGTCAATAAAATGACACTTCACTTGCTGTGTCAGTGAGGTATTTTTCATTCCCCCGACAGGAAAGGCTTCAATAAGATCCCCCTCTAGCATTCTACATTATCTAAATCTGTGACACAATTTCTACAATCAGTCTGACAGCTGCCCTAAAACAAATTAAAATGTATGAACTGAAAATGCAAATGCAATCCAACTCATTTCAAAAAAGTTTTCTGTTGTTTAAATGTTTGCTGGAATTATTGTTCATGCTGTGTAGGGCAAACCCAGAGGCATATTTTATTAATATTTAAAGCTCCATTTTTATTGGTGACTTTTGGGCATAAAAGTTTCATAAAAGTTTGCATCATAAAACAAAATGTCTTTATAGAGTTGGGTGACTTACTTTTGTATCAGTTGCTGGAGTTTTTTATTTCTTTTTTTGTCTTAGGTTTATAGCTTATTTGTGATTTATTAATACTGGGAAAGGTGATTACAGGCTAAAATTAAAAATTCATTGTTGAGAGTGCTGCACAGACAAACTGAACACAAACTAAGATTATCCAGAGGATATTATTGGGGTTCATAAGCTATTGTTTAATGCATTTCAGGCTGTATATTATTGCTTTCACAGGCTGAATAGTATTCCCTTTGATTAGTCAATAGGTAAAAACAATGTGCCCCTTTTAATTTAGCTCAATTATGAACATCACATATAATAATTGGTGAAAAAATCTTAATTAGAAAAATGATTTAAGTGCAAATTGTGAAAAAATTGACATATTATGCATGTAGACCTGAGGCTTTCTCTTTGATTCTAGAGTGAAAGTCTGGTGACAAGATTTGCACCATTTTTATCCCACAACAAAAAAAAAAAAAAATCTGAAAATCAGAAATTGCAACTGTCCCTCACAATCAGATTGTGTCCAGATGTCAACATATCCAGACCATCATCTTTATGAAGGTATTTAAAGTGTGCTGTCCAAATCTGAATTACCTGTATAAATCCACTTGATGTGCCAGTGTCTAATCAGCCCAATTTGGAAGTGGGATGGATGGGGGGGGGGGGGGGAAAAGGGGAAAAAAAAAAAAAAAAAAAAAGCAACTTT